>VXBZ01005654.1:848018-1044745 GCA_013399135.1 Heliornis fulica | reverse complement strand
AGGACCTCTCTTGACCTACTAGCCACCCCCCTTCTAATACACCCCAGGATGCCATTGGCCTTCTTGTCCACAAAGGCACACTGCTGGCTCATGGTCATCCTGCTGTCTACCAGGACCCCCAGGTCCGTCTCACCTGCACTACTCTCCAACAGGCCAGTCCCCAACCTATACTGGTACCTGGGGTTGTTTCTCCCCACATGCAATACCCTACACTTGTCCTTATTAAATTTCATTACATTTCTCCCTGCCCAGCTCTCCAACCTGTCTAAATCTTGTTGAATGGCAGCACAACCTTCTGGTGTGTCAGCCACCCCTCCCAGCTTTGTGTCATCAGCAAACCTGCTGACTGAACTCTATTCCCTCATCCAGGGATCAATGAATACATTGAACAGTACTGGTCCCAGTACCGACCCTTGAGGGCCTCCACTAGTTTCGGGACTCCACTAGTTTCAGGCCTCCAGCCAGACTCTGCCCTATTAATGACAACTCTCCAGCTTCTTCCCTTCAACCAGCTCTCAATCCACCTCACTGCTCTACCCTCCAGGCCACACTTCCTCAGTTTGCCCACCAGGATGCTGGGGGAGACAGTGTCAAATGCCTTACTGAGGTCAAGGAAAACCACATCTACTGCCCTACCATCATCCATCCACCTGGTTATATCCTGTAACACACTAAGCAGACTGAAGTTACTGCTATCAATTTCCTACAAAATAGACTGTTTTTTTAACTTTTGATAGTGACCTCGTGTGCTCACATCTTGTTAAGTAACTTGGGGTTTTGTTTTCTTTTTGAAAAGAACACTATCTTGTAGAAAGTTGATCTGTAGTTTACAAGTAAAGCTGTTTAAAATTGATCGCTTCAGCAATGTTGTACCACAAAAGTCTTTCAAAAGATTTTTTTAAATGACACTAGCTGTTTTAGAGAAGCCTTTGATGGCCTGAAAATAGTATTGTGCTTTTATTAACTATGATTTTGCTCCCTGTGCTCTATCTTAAAACTACATTTTCTTTGTATGTTTTTAAAATTGAATTCACTCTATTTTCAAACTAAATCAACAATTGCCATTTTCTGTTATTCAGTCTACAGAACTAATTCTGGAAGTAAGGAGAGAAGCAATAAAAATAGAAAATGGGGATGGGGGGTGTAGCCCAACACAATCCGCGCTTAAAGCTAGAAAGGAAGTGTTAACAGGAACTGGAATTGAAAGTTATCATTCTTAGCCAACTTCTATAAGGCTCCAGCTACTAAAGACACTATTACATGAAAACATCTTCTAGAACTTATTTTAGAATCTGTCGCAGATTCTAAATTATCTGGCAGATAATAATACTTAGATATGGCACAGAAAATTTTCTTGAAACTGTTCTTGAGAGGGGGCAGTCCTGGGTTGCAGTAAAGTGCTTTGCTGTTTGGTTTTTTTAGTTGTTGCTTGTTAACTATCCCCATGATTGAAGCAACGTGTGAGTTCTCAGCTCTCCAGCCTTTCCACGTGTCTCCAAGCCAAGCCCTTGCACTTCGATGCAGCTTCAAAGAGTGCCCACGAGGTGGGGCCGCCCTGACTTCTTTTGTGGTGTGGCCTTATCCTGGGATCAGCACAAGGTTGAGGAGCATCACTTGCAGGAAGAGCTCTGCATTGATAAGTGTTGTGTTATGCAACCATTACCTTAACCTTTAGAAAAAACATGGTTATTTTAGAACAGTACTTTGCCACCTGTTTCAACAAGAATCAAGAGTGACAATGAGAGCATCAAAATATTGAGGCTTTCATGTTGGTTCTTATATGATTATAGTAAAATGATACTTCTAATTATGATTTATAGGAGCTTCAGTGCTTCAAGTAGAAGCACAAGTTCTGTCTCTTACTGACTTGATAAAGAGCACATAAAAGATTACAGGCAACTTTCTCAAAGGCTTTGTTAATTTTCACAGGTGACATAGATGCATGTGATCTGGCATCTTCAGAGTACCACATGTCTGACTTGCTCAAAGGCCAAGACTGCGAGTCAGGGGCTTGGTTAGCTCTTAATATTCTGTGGGAAGGGATTATGTGTATTTTGTTAGACAAACTTACTGCTGAGTAGCTGTTCCCTTGGTTCCGTTGTATAAAAATTCGGCTTAACAGATTACTTTTCTTTTAGATGAGCAGTTAAGGAAAGATTTTAAATCAGACATGATTTGGAAACTTATACTTGTATTTATTACAACAAAATGCATTTTTAATAGAAAAAAAAGTCTCAGGTCTTACCACATAGTCAAACCAAAGGTAAACCAACACATATGTGTTTCAATACACAAATATGGATAATATCTCTCAATATGTGCACAAAGGAAGCGGTCCTTAGTTGACTGGCATCAATATGATTGCTATTATATTTATAACTATATACTTCTACCTAGTTACTTAATTGATGGTGATAAAATCTAAGCCATGAAAGTAGCCCCAAATGAATTTATCAGCACATTATTTGCATGCTGACTTCAGTCATTATCTCTGGATTTGTACTATCTAGTTTTTCTTGGGGGTAGGGGAATTGAGGATCCATAGTACAGAGAAAAGAAACATTGCTAAGAAAGAAGTTTGATAGTTCTAGAGAACTGGAGTTCATACATCTAGCTCTAGATAGTCTTTTCATATGCTGAAAATGTTTGGGCATAAATTTAATTAAGTTTTCACATGCCATCCAATAATACTTTGTTCCCCTAGGGTTCTTCTGCAACCCAATCTCATCTATTTTCACCAACTTCCACTTACAAATGCCAGAAGACCAACTTAATGCTAACAAAGTGTCTAGCCTGGCAGATAAACCCTCAAGGAGGCAAGAAAGAATTATCTATATTAGAGTGGCATTTCAGAACTAATCCCATATTCCAAAAAGTGGCATATTTGGGTTTAGCAATCTGCATTAAATAAGCAGGAGGTAAATTTGCAACAGAAGACTTATTCTGTCCTCCCTGAAGGAGTCTCTTATTTGAGAAGCCTTCCCTGGTAATGTGATGTGGATATGTGGTTGAGCTGAAGTACTTCGAAGTCCAGTGGGGAACAGATAGCATCATCTTGTTTGATTTCTTTTTATTAGTTCTGCCTTTGAATTTGTAATACAAAGAAGAATGAAATGGTGAAGGTCTTCTAAAGCTGCAGGATTTGGGAATTTAGACATAGAGAAATTCTTCTGCTTTAGGTTTATTTTGTGAGGTTTTGATGGGCTTTTGTTCTTGGGTTGCTTTTTTTTTTTTTTTGGGGGGAGTAGCAAGGAGAAAGAGGAGATCTATCTACCTGGTGATGATGCTGATTTAACTGAGATTCAGTACACTAATTATAGCTAGGAAGAATTATCTAATATTATCCTTTCAAACATAGTTCTTTGAACTGTGACTCCCCTGTTTTCCATTAAAATGTATGATGAGCTATCTCATCTCTTGTGATCAATATTGACTGACTGTAACACCTCCAAGATTACATGCTGCTCTGACATGTTTTCTGGCTCTGTGACAAGAACTCAAATGGGTGCAAATTTAAATACGTTTAAATAAAAAATGGGTTCCGGTTAGTCTTTTCTTGGTGAAGAAAGGCAGTGCCATAGCGCAGCTACTGGCTCTGTATATTCTGAGACAGTAGCCTGTGAACCACAAACATTCAGTCCTACCATAACTCATTTTGTCTTAGGTACCCTGTTAACTTCTAATCTCCTATTCATCCATGTTACTCCACAGTCCTTAGCTGCTGCACCATAAAAAGCCTATATTATATATAATGGAACATAATATCGGTCTGAAAACAACAGGCTACATAATACTAATATTATATGTTGATATTTCATATTGTCCATTGCTACGAAATTCTTTCACACACACCCCCCCCCATGAATTTATGGAAACAAGTTGATGAATTGCCCTAATGCAGGGCAGAGCAGAATTATTCTAAGTATTAAGCCCATACTGACTAATTTCAGGTGTATGGTTAAACAGTCTCCCTGGTTTTCATATGCTCGTCTGCCTCTCACTGTCATGATTTACTGGAGGAAGAAATGTAAAGACATTGTCAAAAGGGCTACTGTGACAGGTCTTCTGTCCCAGAGAGAACAAGAGAGATTACAAATTCTATGGAAGTAAATTTAATCTTAGATATTTCCTGAGCAATTTTGCAGAGACAAGAAGAGTGGCTGGTTCAGATTAAAGCCAGGGTAAGAAGTTAAATTTAGGCTGCATTTTAATATGAAATCTTTGGAGTCAATACCAGTGTAAATGGTTTTAGCTATTCTTTACTACCTGTTTATGCTCTTGCACCAGTATTGGCATAAGAGAATTGAACCTGGGTTACAAAAGAAAGCTGGGAAATAGAAAGGTTAATAAAAGTAGAGCAGAAAATTTAAACCATTTTTGCTGCTGATCATTTCACGTTGTCAAATCATGACTTTAGAAATAGCTTTGTTTACCTATAAAAAGCTGATTGCCTGAGTCCTTAATGTTCGTGGAGTAGCTCTCCAAAGGACAGTAAGAAAAATATCTTCTCTTTTTAATAAATTCTGTTTGTAATGTATGATAGTCTACTCTTGCAAGGAAGTGGGAGTTTGGTCTTCCTCTGTCTGATCCAGGCTTGATTCCATAAATCATGTGGTCCGGGGAATATGCAGGTTGGACTCTTCCATTTGCAGTATGAGATATATAAAAGCCCATTCTGGGAATTAAATCTAATTCCAGCTGACCAGTATAGTCAAATGTAGTAGGATCTTCAGAAAAAGTCTGTATGGAGAAAGTGTTGAATGGAAATAAACTAAATAAACCTTCCTGTATGGCTCATTGAGAACACCAGGATCTTGTGTTTGAATGTCTGAGTCCTCATCTGGATTCACTCAGTAGAATGTGGATTTATAGAAGATCCTGCTTATTTCTTACCATTTTTTAGAAACTCTCATAGAGCGAGAAGTTCATAGGGAGCAGCAGTAATAGTTTTAAATGTGCTCTGATTAATAGGGACCACCCTATGTCTTGCTTGTTTGACATTTGGAAATATCTGTTATTTAGTCCTGATGAGGCAGATCTCAGCAAGATCCTACAATTGTTAATGGTTGCTTCTAAAAACTTGCTTATTAGCATGTCCAATTGAGACCCAAGCAAAGTTGGGGGGCATGCTATGTTTGTGTCTGGAAGTATTTTAATCATGTAATAAAATGCAAAGTCAATACAATTGCATTAATGATATGATTCAAATACATGGAAACTCAGATTTCTGGAAAACTATCCTGGCTGGAGGCTGCCCACTGTTTCAAATGATTATTACTTCCCCTGTGAAAGGACAGGGAGTAATGGTTCAAGCATGTAACAGCTTCTTAATTTGCTTTTTTTGGAGTCTCACATCACCCACATTTGGAAGAAGCAAAATCAGGTTAACACCCAAATTTAAACACGGTAGAGATGTATTCTCATGATGTCAGTAATAAAAGTATGTGTAAAGCAGCATGTATATTCTGGAAAGGAAGCTAACCATTAAAGCCAAGAAACATAGTCTGGCACAAATCTCCTTACAAGTCCAAAAAGACTTGATGATATACAGATAGGTGTAACATAACAGCAGGGAGAAAAAGGGGGTTAGGGGAGCTGTTTGCTGTGTTAGTAGCACCAGATAGTGCCAGCTAGGGTTTTGTATTGGGAGTAGCTAAAATGGGTAGTAGTGCAATGCCACAAAGCTGTTGCTTTGTTTCACTCAGAGTTTGGAATAAGTGTAGTCCAACATTAGCAAGTTTCCGTACACAGTGAGGATCTGGCAGAAGCTGTGAGCATAAAAATAGAGAGGGAGATTCCTCAAATTATCAGGAGTTCAAATCACATTTGAATAAATGTAAACCTGTTGTCTTTATAATTGCTATGATTTTTATCTGAAACATTAGATCTTCCTTATGGGGAAATATTCAAGACATTTTATGTGGAAAGTATAACTGCATGTTTCTAAACACCTGCTGATGTAAGATATAAGAACTGATTGTCAGTCACTCCGCTAGTAAAATAAGCAAGCAAATAAAATCAGTTTTAATAACTACATATTCAGAATAGACATGTTCTGAAGGTAGTTGTCTGTTTACTGTGACACAGTGCACACTGTATAAGCAATCATTAAAATCTTTCTGGTTTAATTTAAAGAACTGTAATTTTTCCCTCTGGTTTACTTATTGATTATATTTCATGTTACTGGGGTAAACATATCATACAGGGGAAAGAAAAACAAGCCTATTTATTGGCAAACAAGAGCACAGAGGCCCAGTTCAACAAGAACTTTTACAGTAGACCTTTGCACTGTATTGGTTTTGGAGGGAGGAGGGAGTTGGTGGTCTTCAAAGTGTCATTTATTTGGTATTTTCAAGCTCATTGCTGAACAATCTTTTTGCCTGATGAGAGGAATGCAGTTATTTACTCATCATGGCACATGTGTTCTTGTAAACAGTGTAAAATGTGAGGAGTGAGGAACAGAGTAATATGAGGGTAGCTCCTGTGCCAAGTGTAACTCTGCAATATGAGGCACCAGAAGGTCTGTCTGGTTTAGTGCTCTAGTTCTGGTAGCCCTGCACTTCTCTGAAGATTTCCTGTCATTCATTTCATCTCCAGCCTTAGAAATCTTAATCATCCATGTTCCCAGCCCTCCCCAATATAATCACTCCTAGGGCCAGAGCTGTGAAGTACAAGTAGGCAGTTGCTTAGGGCAGAAGATTGCCAGGGGCAGCAGAATTAGCCAAGGCCTTGCTGCTGTTTTGTCTCTCCCAGAGCCCTTGAAAACCTGGCATGTTATTGAATAAGTGAAAAAGTGGAAAAAATAGTTACTCTGTACCTTACCAAAGCTGGACTGGCTGGTACTGATTCTATTCCATCATCCTAGGGATAGCAATTTTTTTTTTCTTTTACTATTCCTCCCCCATGCTAGAAAGATTTGAGTTAGACTCTTCCTTGCTCTTTAAAGACATTGGTGGCATATTCTTTCTCTGCACAGTTAGCTGCCATGAAAAGCAGCAATTTAATAATTCTACCTTCATGTTGTCAATCCACTGGCACTTGTAAGAATTAAGAAAGTTTCCAAATCTAAACAAAATTAGGATAAGAATGAGCAGAGAAATTACTTACTAATCTATCCAAAGCTGCATTATTACTGCTTAGTATCTCAGCTCAGTAGTGGGGATTGGGGAAGGGGGAGTAAGATAAATGACTGAGGAAGGACGTGCTTCGATAGAGCTCTGCTTTGGTCTGCAAATTAAGACAAAATGAATTGGGCAGAAACATACTTGAAACAATGTCCTCTTGCCCCCTCCTTTTCCCCCGAGTACATTAATGATTACAAGATGTGGGATACATATCTGAGCAGCAACAAAAGCCTGCCTTCCAAAGAAGGGAAGAATATGGGAATGCACCCAGAGGAAACATAAGTTAGCCAACAGGCTCTTAACATTAAAAAGTACTATCAGCAACAAGGGATTGTAATACCACACATGTATCAAAACCAGGATTTACTTCTGTATTTTTATTGGGATGTTAAAGGTACAAAGTAGCCAGTTTCAAATAGACAATTGTCCTTTTTCTGAAGACTTGTATTACAAGGTCAAAACTTGTTGACTTCTCTCCACTTATAACATTAGTGTCATAGCACTTTACATTCCCTGAACATGAAATGGCTTTCTAAGACTTAAGCCTACTTTCTAGTCAAGGAAACTGAGATGCAGAAGGGTAGAATAGCTAGCACAAATGGCCAGAGTTAAACTAGGTTCCTTGAAATCCAGTCTTCTGCCCAGTTCATTGATTAATGTCGTGTATTTGTTGAGCAGCCTTTTGTCAACTCTTCAGTGACTTTTTTCATGTTCTTAGAAGTAAAGCAAATTTAAGAGAGGCAGAAAGAGAACACTGTTTTCATGAAACAACATAAATCTGTCTTCCTGTGGCTCATTATTTTTTTTTCTCTGAGACATCTGGAAGAAAAAAGCCATGTATTTTCTATCCCTTGCACTGTCTGCAGTGAATGTATTTGTTCTGGATGAATTGGGAGGGTATGTTCTCACCAAATGGTATTTTTCAGATTTATCTCATTTGCCCTACAGATGAAAGGATTCAAAGTTTTGGTTTCTTATGATGCTGTTTGGCTAAAATTAATTTTTCATCACATTAACATTCTGATATCTGCACTCAAACAGTTCAAAACTATTCCTTACAAAGAGATAAATTCTTTGGTGATCTGGCTATTTTATTTCATCATGTTTTTATAAAAGCTTTTTTGTGGACAAAACCCTGTCTTATATTTCCATTGTACAACAATGTTGCAGTGGGATAAAAGAAGTACTGTCCCCTATGTGGGACTAATGTTAGGTTGGGTGTAATGATGCATTAGCCACAGAGGTATGTGGACCTTCCTTTTAAGATCCTCAAGGGCAGCTGTATACTGGAGTGGACTAACTTTGCTCTGTAATAGGAAAATGTAAATAACTTGCTGTAAGACACATCCCTCAAAGTCTCCTTCCCTTCATTTTCAATAGGCTGCCTCTCCTAAAAATTGCTACTGAAAGATGTCCCAAAGCCTTTGTGTTGGTCTCAACTATAAGGAATAAGATATTGGAATCTGTATCTTCAGTTTCCAGTTAAACTAAAAACTAAGCTATTTTATTAATGATGATATAATACTGCTTAAGTTCTCAACAAAATTGTAGATGCACTTTACTACTTTATTGGGAGTTTAACTAATGAGACTAGAGTGTATTTGGATTCAGATTTTTTTTCTCTGGTCAGGGAATGCATACTGCTACAGATACAAGCAGACTGCAGCTTTGTGTGATTTATTCCATGACTATTTTAGCAGCAAGAAAATGAACACTGGATACCAGTTTTCTTTAATAATAATAATAATAAGCCATTACTAGTCTAGGATTTGGACAGTCTTCTTTTGTCATTACTGCCTCCAAAATTATTATAGGCTGAATTCATGTACAATCTATCACATTTTCCAAGGGCATTCTATGAATAGCTTCAAGCCAGTGCTAGCTTTGGTGAAGATGTAAAGGCAGAATATCAAAGTCAGCAGTAACTTTCAATAATGTTTCAGGGTTAGCTAATGCAGATCAAAGTATTCATCTGTGTGATATGTCAAGCCACAACAAATTGTAATATGGATCATATATCTTCTTCACCCAAAGTAAGATCCAAAAATGGAATAAATGGTGGATGTGTAAATAGAGAGAATAATTTGGTGTCTATGTCATAGAAGGGCTATTTCTTAGCAGATCAAGAATTTCCAATTATTTAACTTTCTCATCTCTGATTTTTTTCAGAAATCAAATATTTTTCTATTTCCAGTCCAAATTAAGTATTCACTTTGCTCAACAATAAACAGACATATTCATGGCTTTAGAGGAGGTCTTTCTTTAAAAGAAAGCTAAGTAATCTTCCTTTATTAATCTGCTTTTTAAAGAACATGGAAATCTTTTAATCATTTATATTGGTCATAATTTATTTGGCTGTTAGATCTGTTGTCAGCTTCTTTCCAACAATTGGATAATAGAGACAGGAAAGCAGGGCTTCAAAGTCTTTTATCCTAACTATCTGTAAAATTCCATAGTGTCAGCATAGGCACGGATAATGTGCATTTACCTAAGAAATCTGGAGAGGGAGGAAAAAACAAATTGGTGTGCTAAATACAAGAAATTACTGTAGTGGGTTTTGTATGTGAATGCATATGCATGCAATTAGACACACTGGTGTGTAAAAGCACACATATACATCCAATGTTAATGTAACTGGGTTTTGCCCTATCTCTTAGTGGCTTGTCTTCAGAAGTGGCTTTATTAAGCCCTTTATTAGTGGCTTGTCTTCAGAAATTGAAAAACACTGATAAAAACACTTGATGGAATTCTGCGATGGTACTTGAGTTTATATAATTTTCCTTAATCATTTTGGGCCACCAGATTATCTTTCTCTCCCCTCCGAAATGCTGGTCATTCATGGTAACTTCAAACAGGATATCTTGGATATATTTCATGGCTGTCATGGAAACATCTTCATTACCCCAATCATGAGCCACCACTGTCATTGTCTCATAGGTTTATTCCACAGAATGACAGAATATTAAGAGCTGGATTACTTCAGAGGCTCTGACATTCTTACCTGGACTAAGAGTTGACATCAAGCCATAAAAGTAGGGTGAAGGCATCCCGTGGGTATCTGGAAACTTTAAAGATGAGCATAGAGGAGGGTCTCAAGGAACTCCTTCAGCTATCGCCTCTCTATTTCTTCTTCACTTACCACTCCCTTCCCTCTTGAAAGTTGTTGGCAAGGATTAGTATGGGGAGTTTGCAATCCCAGAGGATGCTTTTTTGATAAATTATGGTAATAGCAGTAGCAAAGTATGGTAGATTAACACTATGAGTAGTGTGTCTGGGAGAAGACACACAGTGGGGCAAATGCTGTTTCCTATACTGCTAGTACCCTCCTTGCATGTGATGGGACTCGTACTGACCTTCAGGAAGGTGCAGTGTCTCTGCATGCCTGTGCTCTCACCTTCCAAGGAAGGAAGGCTAGGCTCTTCATGTAGGATAGCTGTGATGGGATAACAAACAAAAGAAGTTATATCTTACCAGAGGATCCTTCTTCAGAAATTAGTAGCTAGGGGAAATATAGAACACACCAGTGTTTGGATGCTTTGAGGGCATAATGCTGACAAGGCAACAAGCTAGTCAAGGAAAATGTAGTGTAAACTGTAGTAAGAGCTTTAGGGGAAAAGGAGGAGGGGGAAATGTTTAGATAGAAAAATTCAGGGTTGCTTGTGTGGAGGAGAGGAGAGGAGGATGTGAGACAAGAATGTGGATACAGGGAAAAGAGGACAAATGCCATTGTGAAAAAGAAGGGTCCATAAAATCTAACACTTTGAGTGTAACTGACCTGATCCTAAACTTTATTAGAAGTCGTAAAAATGCAAAAACCTGAAAGCAAAGTAGCCTGTACAGATTAGGAGTACATAGTCCAGTACTATTTTTAACTTTGTTACAGTGTCTGGCTTCAGAGCAGTAAGCACTGTGGGGAAGGGGGGAAGGGCGCGGGGGGAGCGGGCAATCTCTTTTCAAGACTGTTTCATCTCAGCTCTTGGAAAACTAAAAGAGGAGGAATGCTACTACAGATTGCCTCTGGCTTAACAAGAAAACTCAACCTAGCTCCCTTTTCCTCACATAAAAGAGGTCTTGAGAATCTGCACAAAAGCAAGGTCTGCTCTGAACACAAAAGAATATTTTAAAAACCTTCATTTATTGTCCAGGAGAACTAGATTAATGACAAGAAGATACAGTCAAGACAGTTATGTTGTGACTTTGCAAAACTCTTCTGCTATAGTGGCCATAGTTAAAATAGCAGGAAATGGCCTGTTCTGGATTTATTTTGTAGAGCTGAAATGTTCTACTGTATCAGCAGGAATATTTTCCAACTACCTTATAGGAAATGGGATCACCAATCTAACAATAGGTTTCCATTAAACTCAGTTTCCTAAACAATTTCAAACAGCTTTAAAGAAGCCTTGGTCAAACATTGCATGCATCTGTACCTGCAGAAGAATGGTAATATTTCAGCTGATCTTATTTGAACCTGTATATAGAGTTAAAATTTTGCTTTCAAATAAGCATCAGACTAACCTCTGCGTAGGTGAAACCTGATGGCTTTGTAATCAGCCTGCAACTCCTCGCTTCATAACAGTTTCTTCCAGCTGTGGTAATACCACAATATTTGCCTTGCTGGCATGGGTTTATTATTGTTAAAGAAACATTAATTTCCATATCGGATTATTTGGGGGGGAGTGGGGAACTAATCCAAAAGCGTCAGTTTTGCAAGAGCCAAACTTTCACTAAAGGAAAGCTCCTGCAGGAGCACTTGCAGGTAAGACCAGTCCACTACATAGTGGAGGCAAAATGATTAAACGTTCCCCAGGTCTCGTTCTTTTTATCAGAACAGAGTTGGCAATTATTGCCTAAATTTTAGAGATGCTTTAGAGGGCACAGTATGGTATTAGATAATCTCAATAACATCTCCTTTCAAGGTTAGTGGTTCGCTGAGTTTGGTCTAGCGAGAGACATCCATTTTTGCTTTATGACACCTTGGGATGCCTTCTTCCTTTAGCTGAGGTAATTTCATAGATGCAGTGCTGACCATAGGTTGTGGACTACAGTTTGTCTCCTGTGTGGGACTGTAATATGTGGTGTCTCCACTGGCTGCTGTTGTTGTGGCCTTTTGCCTCCTTGTGTTTCTCTGAGTCTGCTGAGCAGCTTCAACAAACCCTGCTTGCCCCTCTGACCGTGGCCAGAGGCTTTGCTGACTTGGTGGCCAGCTGTGAGCCTGAGCGACTGCTGAGGTTCTCTTGTGCCTCAGAGTTTTGAAATTCCAATTGGCAAAGGAGCACTCCAAACTGAATTATTCTGTCTGCTGCAGGAAATGAACAGTGGCTGGAGTCTTGCCACCCTTTTGGTTATGCAAATCGGGAATTATGCAGAAGAGCTATTTGAGTCTTGTTTTATTTTTGCTTAATCAGTTGTCAACATGTTTATACAGTTTAGTCACTGTCACTTGCCATTGTTTTGCCCTGACTCCACATTTGTGTAGGAGTTTATCGCAGAGAAGGGCGGGTAAAGGGGCTGCTCCTTTGAGAAACAGCTGGGTGAGGATTGCAGGCAAGCAACATTCCCCACAGGCACCAGGAAACCACCTTCCTACACCAGGAACTGAAAATCCCACAAGGTGGAGAAGAAAACAGAAATGCCAACTCATACTTCTGCCTATTTAGCCCATGCCAAATCAGTCCCATTTGATGCTGGCTTCTCCTAAGAGAGATTCCTGTCTTAATGGAAGTTGGGCAGATCTAGAGTAACTTTATCATCTGTAATTGAGTTACTCTGAATTTGCACCACATACCCACCTTAGGGTGGAGCCTCAGAGGCAGAATCTCCATAGTCATTGGGGGGGGGGGGGGGGGGTTGTGTAAGGATGATGGCAGAATGAAAAGAGCTTTTATGTCTGTACTGCCACATACCTGGGTGCTGTGGCCAGGAAAGACTGAGACAAGTGTAAGAGAGTTACTCCCATTAGACAAAGGCAGAGTATAAACCTATCATCCCTGTTGGGAAATGACTGAACCTAGTAACAGTGTTGACCCACTTGTTCTCATTAGGATGGATTCCATTGGAGTTCAGGGCTTACACTGGCATAGGAAGCTATAATTCATATTTCACAACACCAGCTTTTGTAAATATGATGTAGAAATCAATAAGTTGATTTTTTTAACTCATGTTCCAGTTTGCAGGTTATTAAGAAATTCCTCAAATGCTTCTTTGTACAGATCTTATTGTGTGTTCTGTCATATCATCTCTAATTGATGCATCCTAAAAAAGACACACATGCTTCATTTCTTGAATTACAGAAATTGAAAGAAGAGATTACTTAATTCTCAAATCACCACGAATCATGACAGCTGTGGTAGCTCATGGAGGCAAACTGATAGTGTTCTTTTCGGTGTGGGGGGTGTGGCGTTTTTAATCAGGTAACTTTACCACAATATGCAAGTACCTTCAGGCAGTGTGTAAACGATGTATCCAGTGTCTACTAAACATTGGTCCTCCACTAAAGAACAACTATGGATTTATACCTACTAAAACTGGAGCTTGCAGAGTATATGGAACAATGTTGCCATCCCTCAGTTAAAAAAACAATGCCCGTTGTTTTCCTTCTTTCTTCAAAATCATAGAGTTAGTGGTGGGTAGGAACAGCACTTTGTTCTCATAAATGTAAAAAGCTGTAAACATTGATTAATCTTCCTGTAAATTCCTTTTGCCACAGCCCTGCTGACAGATCATTATCCTCTTGAATGCCTGTCTCTTTAGCCCTACTGCTTTGCAACTTTGTCATACCCTATTAAGTAAACTAGGTTGTGCATGGCTTGGAAAGAACAATAGAGACTTGAGTGTTGCAGTTGGGGCTCTTGGCAAATTAATAGATGACACCTCTTGCCACTTAAGAGAGGCAAGGAGAGTACTAAAACAGTTCATCAGCAGAGGGCCCAGCAGTGGTGTTTGGGCTGTGTTTTCTCTGGCTGATGAGACATGAAACTAAACTCAGTTTCAAAAAGCAACTAAACAGTCGTTCAGCTCCTTGCATGATTGTTAAGCCTGCTATCTTGGCCAAGTTCCGTTTTGGGTCATTATGTTGTCCTTTCTGCTGTTCCCCTGTAGTTTCAGCTGGATTAATTCTCTTTTTTTACTTCCTCCTTTGGAACCTGTTATGTGGCACTGCTGGCACTGTTTGGCATCCCGGAGGATAACTGCATGTCAGTGGTAGGTGGATGTGAGGGAGTAATCTTCATCTAAAGTCTGTAAAGCACTTGATCTAAAAAGATGAAAGGACCCTAAATAAAGGAAGAGCTATCACTATTATTCGATCACAAATAGAAAGTAGCTTCTATTATCATCATATCGAGGTTGACACTTGATGATCAAGGAAAGGAAAAAGTCTTTTGAGTTGGTTTTGGTTTCCCCATTCTTCCATTCATATTACATCTGAAAACTTTTCTGATAATACCGCTTTTATCCAGTCACTACTGACCAATAATGCATTTATCACATCTCCATTTTGCCAGCTAGAGATGAAAATTGTTAGATTCAACCTACTCTGCAAAAATTACATCTCTGAGTCAGAATACACTTGGTAAGAAAGTTAGTCGCCAACAATGAGGAAGGACACCACCCTCAGTTCTTGCTAGCAGGAATTTGTATATATGAAACAAAGTCAGACTCACAAACCAAAGTTTTTTTCCTACTGTGGTCTTAAGTGTAGTTTAACAATACTCTTTACTATCTACTGTAGGTAGTGTAGGAGCAATGGCAGATTAAATAAAAATTATCCCAAGTATTTTGCATATATTTAAAATATGTCTTTTGTGTAATCAAATACTTAACATTATCTATAAACCTTTCTGATTTCGATGTTGTCAACTGCCTTTGTCCATTGTATTGTTTTGTTAAGCAACCTCTCTTCTGTATTTTTATAAGCGTCTTGCTAATACTGTGCAATACTAGTCTTTGTCCTTTAGTTGGAGGTGTGGGACTAAGTATTACTTCAAGAAAAACAAATGAAATGAACATGTTGACCTCATTACAAAATAAGTGGTTGCCAAACAAATATTTCTAGCTTCTTCCTTAGAGACAATCTGATAAGAATCAGGCAAATATGACTTCTGTTTGGCCTGTAAACCCTATGTGTAAGTGTAAATAAGGACAAACATTTTTTTCCCACGGTCAGTTTTAATTATGGTAACCTTCTGTTCAAATGTCCACAGATTTCATATGGAGATCATGATTTGATACCAATGTTTGAAGGGATACAAGAGAACCATTATGGAAGCTGAGATGTCAGATTACTTTTATCATTGGACGAATTTTGCTTTAGAGAGAACATCTAAACAGCCAGTGTTGAGATCACATTGTCAAAATACTTAATACCACCTCTTCCTCTTTTTGTTACAAGAAGTCTTTCTGTAGAGTAATTTCTTCCTTGAGAGAAACTTACTTAAGTACCAGAAACTTACAGTACTTAATACTTGGGAGAGTAAATTTATTGGGAGAAAGGAGAGTAAATGCAAACGTCAAGATGTTAAGCATAATTTTTTCTGTCTTTACTGGTTTTTGCATAAAACTATAAAATCAATAAAATTCTTTAATAAACCTTTGCAGTAACTTCATGCATAGTATAATTTAGCTTGAAAGGAACCTTAGTGCACAGAGTTTTTAAGAAAATATATTCTTTGGGCAGTGACTGTATGTAGACTTTGAGCTGGCTTCATTATGACTCTTTTTTTTTTCTCCTAGAAATGGAGCAGTGTTACCTGTCAAGTTATTCTAGCAGATATGGCAACTTGCATTTAGTACCTAACTGTAGGAAAACAATTGAACAAGTAGTGAAACAGTGGACAAGATCCACTGTGAAATGATTAGAAACCTAAGACCTAACATACCTAATTTGTTATAAACCCATGCTAAATATATTTACTAATATGCTTGCCTCAGTGTCCTGGAGAATCTTCTGAGGCTGTTTTACAAAAATCAAAACTATATTACTCAATAGTCTTACTAAATCGCATACATTTTAATGAAAACTGATGGGTTTTCAGATCTGTCAGAGGTGTTAAGAGACTGGCTTGGTGAAGTGTCTAGAAAGGCTTTATGAGGACGTATGGTAGCCTGGTAATTTCATTTTACTTTCCTGAGGGAAGAATAATAGCATAGTCTGCGAATTTATTAATAATATTTGGTGGGGAAATGTGAATATTGCTAAGGTCAGAGGAAGAAATTCAAATAGAGGTAGAAAAATTAGACTTGGACAATCTTAAAGCTCATATATCTGTAACAGATATAATGAAGTGGAAGAGTACTGAAGGTTCAAGAAATGCTCTGGTATTAGTGAAAACTGGAGTAGGCTTGAATGTGCAGTAAGGAATGATTCATTTTTGCCTGACCACACACAAGTGTCAATGCATCATGGCTGTGGAGTGTGGCAGTGTCTCTGTTATAACTACAGAACTATTTCATCAACAGAGCAAACACATTATCAAATGGGAGGTGTCTAAAGAAGAATTTGAGCATGCTAAGAGATAAGTTTCTCTGTCACAAATAGTCTACTGGCCTATAGACTGTAGACTGCCTTGCCTGCCAGATCCTCCTGCTCTGCTTCTTTGAAGGTTCACAGGAAAGAAAGAGGAAAAATTGCAGGCTGGATTAGTTACTCCTGCAGGCTGATAGCCTATGTGCCTGTGGCATGTTCTCATTCCTTCCCCCCACCTTCTGTAGGATCTGATGCTATCACAAAAACGAATGCACACTTATGTGAATAAAATGTGTATAGGAGGAGATCCTGATAAATGGCATACGTAATCCTGGTATAGCAGTTGGTATGTGTATCAAATTAGGTGTCTTAGTGCTTAGGTGCTCTCTCACAGCTGACACATTATTCATTATATGATAGGGCCATACTTATGTCTTAGTTTGCAGCAGGTAATCCAGGCCCTAGGTACTATTTTCCATATAACATTAGCAACCTGGATTGGTCTTCTGTAATTAAATGGCCAAGTCCTTAAAAGCAAAACTGTATCTATCCCCATATCACTTTTTTCTGTTCTTATCCAATAGTTTCAGCTTTTCCACTCCTTACATATGAGAGAACTTTATCTGGGGTTTCTGTCAGAGGTACAGACTGTATCTCTCTGCTGGGGAGACTATAACTGGTCTTCAGTCCTGTGATGGTTTTAGTGACTTTTAGAAGTAGGGCAAGTAAAATTCAACTAAATTCCTACAGATAAATCTACTACTTCTGTTTGGCTATGAAGTCGGAAAGTACCTCCTCTGAAAATCCTTTGAAAAGACAACTGAAATATACTTAATCATGGCTACCAAAACCAGAAGATAGCAAAATTCCTGGAAGCTAAGCAGCCACTCAGGCAATCAAAGCTCACAGAACCTTGGATTGAAATGTGGGGTGCATATTGAGAAAACGATTGTTGCATCAGGAGGATTTGGGGATTTGGAGCTCAGAATCCTTCTCAATAAAGAAAATAAGAAATTCTCAGGGTATCAGGGTGCTTTAATTCCTTTGAAAGGAACTTCAAGGTTTACCTGAAATAGAAATATGGAAGATCCCAATTCTCTCTATGAGCTTTCATCACTGTTGCCATGCTTAAAGTAGGGGGGAAAAAAAAGCAAACCCAAAAAAACAAAATGAAAAAACAAAAAATGCAACAGCAAACACCACCACAGGAAAAAAAACACCAAAAAAAAAAAAAAAAAACCACACCTAACCTGCAAATGCCTCCAGACTTGAGAGACTCCAAGAGCTAGGGATCACCTGAGCAGGCTTTGGAGTTTTGGGCAAGGATATCTAAAACAGAACTTCAAATGTTCTTTAGCCCATCTTTCACAAAATTATTGCTGTATGAGACCCTTAGGATGCCAAGAAAAAGCAGGAAGAAGAGGGTCGGCTTTTTTTTGTTGTTTGTTTACAGACACTGGCAAATGTAAGTGCCTCTTGCACCACAACTATCCAGTTGAAGTCACTATTCATGCTTAAAAAAAAGGGCATTCACAGAAGTATAATTTCTTAGAGTGTACTGAGTTTGGAAGCCACCAGAGGAAAAATCATGGGGAATGCAAGATAGAACCTCTTTATAAACCCAGTTCCTGGCCTTTTCCTGCTTAATGCCAATTCATAAGTGGTAAATGGAATATTTATTAGGCTTTATCTCTTTAAAGAAAACAATGAGTCAAGCATCCTAGGGATTCCTATAAACATAGCATAAACTTCTGGCCCTCAGTTGTTCCTTTGTATGTGTTTGGAGGATGAGGGAAAAAACAGGACTGCTAGAGGCTTACAAAATACAAGGAAATTGCCAGGTTTAACATAACCTGATTCTAGAAATCTAAAACTGATGAAGCTTGCAAGGAATTGTATGTGGTTATCCTGATTAGCTTTTAAGGGAAACCAACATTTGGAAGTAAATCAGTGCCTCTGAGAATCTCTCTAGAAGACAAAAAGAATTTCTGCTAATTCAGCACAGAACTTTAGATTCAGCCAAACTCTTTCTATGTCTCATAAATTTTTATATCTGAGTCAAATACTGCAATTAGATTTAGTATTGGGGGGGGGGGCAGAAAGAGTAAGGACTGAAATTTGGCAAATAATGGGAAAGGGAAGGGAATTGTCTCCACTTTGTCCAAGTGTGCTAGAACAGTAGTTCTGTTGGATAGAACAAGCAATGGAGAACCCATCCAGAACTGATTTGGGGATTTAGACTTAAATTCTAGCAATGCTTGCTCTGAGAAGGATTCAATAGTGAAAAATAGTGTCACCTATAACATAGTCCCTAATTGAGACTGAATCCTGTAACGATTATAAATTGACTTCTCTTAGATGTGGAGAGAACCCTAACAAAGCTGCATATAATTCCTGACATAGATTCCTATAATTTTAAAGTGCATTGTGCTTGGATACCTCTGCTTTAAAAGCTACTGATAACAGACAGCACCTACTTTTACAGTTAAGATACGAAAACTTTGGCCCACTGTGGGCAGTGAAAGGATTGGTTGTATTCATAACTTGGAAACACTTGATCTGTAGCCCTGTAATTGTAATGAAAGTCCATAATCTACTACTTTTTTTGCAAATCCCAATTTACAGATGTTGGTAGGAATTTGGAGGTAAATGTAGTTCTGCCATAATCTGCTTCTTGCCCTATCTATACAAGAACAAAAATGAAAATGGAAGATTATTGCATTAGGAAAGGATTTTTTAATTTAAAAGGTCTTTTTAAAGCAACCTGTTTGATAACATTTCTGGCACTTTCAGGATTTCTGCCTCAAAGAGATGTAAGGAAAAATTGAAAGCATCTCTAATAGCTTAAATTTCATTTAATTTGCTGGAAGTACTTTAGTTAAAGCACTCAGAGCTGGGATATTGGGGAACAGCAAGCCTCCAACCTTAATAATGTACGTTTCCTGCTAGAAAGGGACCATGCTTCAGCTTCTGCTGCACCCTGCAAGCCTACAAACTTCTCCTTTCCTCTCTCCCCTCCTTGTTTCAAAATGGAGATAAATAAATTAAATAATTAGAAACACTGACCAAGCTTCCTCATGATCAAACCAGATTAAAAATTATTTCAAGTACAATTCCTCTTATTATATGCTTCTGATTTCATCAGAGTGTTCTTTAGATAATAAGATGGATTAAATTGTTTTCATCCACCAAAGTTTGGGAATGTGTTGTTAATGCAGCTACTTTTGACTGTAAAGCCTTCATTCTGAATAATTATGCATTCTGTTCAGGACTTCACTGATGGGAAGCAAAGTGTTTCTCTACTTCATTTGCAGTACTTAAGTGAAGAGCCAGATGGGTCCAGTAGCTAGAGCTATAAAAGAAGCTCTCCTATGCTTTGGTTGGAAGTTCAATACTGGTGCATCCCTAATAGAAGCTGCTTCTGTTTGAACCCAGGGTTATAAAAGAACAACTGCATTAAATAGTAAATCACTACATATCAGATGAGTAAAAGTGCACTGTGTTGGCCTACCTAAATCACCAGAATCTGTCTCACATGCAAAGGGGTTGATCTTTAAAATAATGCAGTGAAACACTGACAGAAGACACAGACAAAAAAAATGCCCCAAATTCATAGTTTTTTCTAGGGTTCCAGCCACTGACTGGTGACCAGCATATACACGGCTGAAGAACTCATAAAACAATGTTTTGTTAAAATGCCAAATGTGCATACGTATGTGTGAATAGACACACGGACATACATATATCAAATATATAGAAATTGGTAATTTTGTTCTTACTTAACTTTCTCTCTGTTAAGTGATTGCCCTGTCTTAACATTTGTTTAAATTGTACCTGCCTGATATCTTAGTTTCCTTGTGAATGCTGCATTTGCTAGTTTTATCTTGCTTTTATGCAGAATGTGAAGTCCACAAACAGAAAAACATATGCTATTTGAAAATCAGATCAAATCAGGAAGGATGCTGATGGCCTGGATAAAATTGTTCCAAACTAGACCTTTATTTGTCTGCAAGAATTAGTTTCTATAAAATGTCAGAACAGATTAGTACTGGAAAGCTCCCTATTGTGTGTAGTCTTGCAGTGCTCAAACAGATCAGCTGTGGCTTGTGAATCTTTGCAGCATGATTTTTTTTGCTCAGCTTTGCTGTTTTGTGTATTTGCAGGGTGTTTGTTACTGCCTTTCCCGGTGTTTATGTTGTCAGTCCTCTATCATTTTGCATTGTTTCATGCTCAAGAATGATATAACAAAATAAGTAATTTTTACCATATAGCACTCAGCTCGAACTTCTATAACCTTATGTATACCAAAAGCCAAGAAAAACATAAATTTAAGGAGTGGACATTTTCATGATGCTGAATTAAAGCAAAGTCATAGATATATGGGGGGAAAAAAGTGATTCCTCTCACCTTTTTTAAAAAAAAAAGTAAATTGTCTTATGAGGGGACTTAAGAACTTGTATGAAAAATTTCAGTGGATGTTGCTATTTGTATAATGTGCATAACAGGTGGTTCTTGGGCCTTTAACTCCAAAAACAACTATAACCACTAGTAATGCTCTATTCATTAACACTCCATGGAACTGTGTGGGATAAACATAAAGGATGGGAAATGCTGCATGAAAGAGTAATGCTCTCCAGACTTAAAGATGTACTGCAGACTTCTACATAACTTAAGCTTACAAGTTACAGAAGAGGAGTTAAAAATCTTTCTGTAGCTTCTTCCATATCTTTCTCCTTTCTTGATGTAAGATACAGCATTATGAGGTTAGTACAAAATAGCCTCAAAATGCAAAAGCCAGTGCTGCAAAGAACTATATTTCACTTTCTTCATCCGTTAGATAATGAATGCAATGGCACAGAACAACAAAAATAGTGAACTATATGGCTACAGCTAGAGAAGGTACTTTTCTGGAACATGAGGTAAATATTATTTAAATAAGTATTTAAGGGGATGTGTACCTATGATAAATGTATATATTACATATTCTCTGATACTTGCCGAGGCATCAGAGTGCTGTCTTAAAGGGAGAAATTAATGGGAATCGCTGTCTGTACTCTTGGCATGGGTGCATAGTGAAAATAGGATACAGAGGACTTCTAAGCAATGAGAAAGATTAACCCTCTGGTATACAGCATTAGCATATCTTTCATTTCTAGTGCTCAAACATACAGCTATATATGTGATTTTCCCCAGCCTGAACCATGTATCTTCCCATTGCTTTCTTGGGTCCAGAGGCTTATTAGTTGATTAGTGCAGATTAGTTGGCCACATCTGACTGTCCTGATCTAGCATGGATGCTGTCAGTGCAGCTCAAGAATAAATGAAAAAATAGGCACTGCTAACTTAAGATGTTGGCGTTAGATTCTCTTGGTAGCTTGCTGTCTCTAGAGGTGCAATTTGGAAATTAAATATTCAATAAATGAAGCTTTTGTACAAGCAAACTATGTAGAGGTTTTTTATGTTGAAAATAAGTGGCTGTGATCCTATTGATTAATTACAAGCTCAGGTATAGATGAAGTGTTCTATTCTCTTACTCTTAACTGTAGAAGGATAAAAGAAAGGAATATACAGTATGATAAGCAATTGCAATGGGCCATTTTCCAAACATTGCCCTTATACAGAGTGAAAAGGCAGTGATCTGGAGATCCTTCTGACTAATTTGAAATCTGTTAGCAGTTACATCAGTCAGTTGTATTCTGTAGTAGCCAAACGTGGTTGTTGCTAGTAAATAACCAGTTGTATTTGTGGAAGTTAATTTCTATTGCAATTGTTTCAGAGATCTTAACTTGCATAAATTCACACAGATGTAATCTGTTGCTGACCTATAAAAAATCCTGCTTTTGAGCATACCCTCATGCTGTAATGGCATCATTCTGGTATTACTTCCAGTGCTGTATCTAAATTTAGGCTTCAATTAGATCATACTTCCCAACTTTAGTTCCCCTTTCATCACACTAGGTGTGTCTTGCTTACCTAAATACTTGGTTAAATATCTCCTGGCTGTTCAGCAAGGACTGTTGACAAAGTGGTGTAGCCCTTTCATTTTCTTTCATTGCTATCAGGGTATAAATTAAATTGTAAATCACATCATTCTTAACAACATTAAAAAAACAAAAAAAAAAGTAGGCCTCATAGTGAAGAGCATCATCAACTGTTTGTGCAATTAAACGCATCAGCTATGTTTACCGTGGTAGTCCTGTCAGAATGAGTTGGCCTGAAAACAGTATGAGAAAAATGTAGCCACCACTCCTAGGTCAGGACAAAATACCAGTACCTGTCATTCCCAAGAAGTCTGTCTTAATCCCTATGATTAAGTACATAAATTTATCCACCTCTTCTCTCTCCATCTCTTATCTCTTGTTTGCTTTTTATATCAGGAAACACAGTGACTGGGATTGAACCTTGGGAAGAGTAAAATGTAGTCCTTTATGTGGGACACGTACAGGGATTGTCACAGCCTATCCATACCAAGCAATTATATTGGATGGCACTATTATAAAGCTTTTTAAAAACAAACAAAAACCCAAACACAAATGCAGTCTTATGTCTTCCATTCCACAGTCCGCTGCTGCTTCCAATTTGGCTCTGGCTATATCAAAAATGCAATAGGAGTAAGCTTTAAAATCTTAATTTAAGATAAAACACTAAGCAGCCTTTACTACCTGAAAAGCTCAAAGATATTGTTTATCTTTTTAGCTGTTTTCCTTTCTTTTTAAAGGAGTTGTGCTAATCAATTTCTTTTCAAAGCACTCTACTTCCTAGCAGTTTCCTTAAACTGGAGAGAAATTGCTGTTCTTTGTAAACTAAATCAATCTCTGAAGAGCCTTATAAGAATAAAATAGCTTAAGGATGAAACAGCAGTAAGAAAGGAGATCCATCTACCAATTTATCAGTCTATCTATTTTCTAGCCATATCTATCTATAATGGTTAAAAGTTTTAAAGGACACTAAATTTAAGTATTTTATATTGCTTTTCATAAGGGCAGTTCAATTTATCTCTATTCCTTTGGAAAGATGAATATTGTCACTGCATGTTGTAGGCTTGTGTTGGCTAAAAGGAGTCAGGGGCATGACAGCATTTAGAGAAGGCATGAGCTCAAATGTCAGTAGAGCATCCAAAAATGGATAAAGCATCACTCAGCCACTGCCATCTGTTGAGTGTTTCATGACAGCTGTATCTCCTGACCAGAGCTGGTGCAGATAATCATGAAAGGCGCAGAGGAAGCATACAACAGTTATACAGAGAGAGGGGAGGGGGGGAATTCCACCCTTAACGTTGTTTTTAATTGCACCATAATGATTTTTTAACAGACACCATGATATGTACCTTAGACTCTGGCCTGATTTAAAGCAAACAATAAACTAGAGTGCAGATGAAAAGCAATTGAAAATTCCTCTGTAAGAAGGGTTTGTCCAGGCTAAGTATTTAATAGTGTTTCTCCCAGAGACTTTGCCCTAAAGATACTCCTGCTATAATAAAAAAAAAAAAAAAAACAAAACCTCCCTCAACTCTTGTGTGTCAACAAGACTATTAAAGCAAATATTCTTGTTATTGATTTACTAATGTGAATGTGAGAGTTTTAAATGTTCTTTCTCTTAAAGGGAGGGGGGAACTTTTGTCCATCAAAACTGAGGTGCTAACACTATAAAGTGCACTTAAATTTATTGCCGGCTGAAACATTAAATGACTGTGGAATAGAATAAAACCATTCTAGTTTTTCTATCCTTTTCCCCAGTGTATGGTTCTACTTTCTCTCCCAAGGCATACAAAACTGCCATCTGATTTTATTGCTTCTGATACAACTTCTCATAAGCTGGGGAGCCTTCTAGATGAACTGGCAACCTGGACAAGTCACGAAATCAATGACACAGGCAGTAGCGAAGGGTAGGTGTCATTGCAAAGCAGAGTCTTTGATGTGAAAGCCTTCTCTTATCCTCTTATCTAACCCTTGCCTTCCCATAGCCATGTCTCATATTGTTCTGTCACTTCAGTATGTCAGGGTCTCTGTTATTCCAGCTCTAGGTTATCCAGCAGACATTGCTATAAACTGGTCCAGCATGAACAATGGGTGTTTGGTTCATCCTTTAGATAATGCTAATAAAACACACTGCTTTGGAAACTAGTTTCCTTAGAGACATGTCACTTATGAACAGATCTAAAGTTAGGTAAGACTTTTGTACAAATTCGGGTAACTTTACATGTCTACAAAGTTATATGTGTATTTTTATAACTTTAGGTAAACTTCAGCTCCTAACCTATCTAAGATGATAGTAATTCAGCTGTTATAATTATAGAGGGTTTATATCTTTATGATTTAAAAACAAATTACATGATAGTGTAATGAACACAGATATAGCTGGGTCTGCAGGTGGGCTGAGGTTATTCAATGACTTAATGACTTGATGATATGATTGAGTCTCAACAGATTTTTTTTTTTTTGTAAGAGCAAGGGAGGTTATGACTGCCGCCATGTAGCTCAACAGGGTCCTCAATATCTCTGAAGAAATGATCCCTTCCACAGCCAGATAAGTTGTCCGCGTAATCTATACAAAAATATAATTGTCTTGAGGACATACACACCAAAGGTCACTTGTAGGACTGGTTCCACTGTTATCAATCCCAGAAAGATGTCAAGCTATAGTAGGGCTGTAATATCCTTTAGGGCAGCACTGTTTGTTTTTTACAACCATTCAAACACTAATAAGATGAGGAAATGCATAATTAATAATAGTACAAGCAGGGGTGCCAAAGGCCATGACTTGCCTTTGTGATGCATTGTTACATATCTGAACTGCTCTGCTAGTTCAAATATCTTACACAATGTTAACCTTCTCTGCCAGCAAGCCTCTGTTACTTTTTGAGCTAGGTGTAAGTAGGAGTAATTTCTGAGATGTATGTGATTCCATAGTGCTTTGATATTCTTAGGAAGAAAAAAAATTTCGAGTATACATAGGTGTAAAATGCATGTTAAAGCAGTGCAGGCTTAAAATTCCAGTTCTGCTTCTTAGGTCAGTGGGAGTCTCTGGTTTACTGCTACATTAGCTTTTACAAAATTGTTTGGCATTTATATCTTTTTATTTTACAAGTTTACTCTGAAAGAAGCTAGTGAAACAAAACATAAGTCTACCCTCCCCTTAAAAGTCACTTTTATGTTTCTCCTTTTTTAACATGCCAAAGTGGTTGTAAAACGTACTCTTGATTCTTACATAAAACAGCATGTAAGTAGGGTAGGTATGGGAAGTGGGCCCCTTTCTCGAGGTTTTATAGACCGCACAGGACCTCAAACAGGAACACTGATGTTAAATGCAGATTTTTAATTTTTTTTTTAAGAATTTGCACAGGGTGCTTCATATTATTGAGACAAAAGAGAAACCAGATACTTCTAAGAAACAGTTAAGGAGAGTAATTTCTTAATAATCAAGATGATAAAATTGAGTTCAGTTATAATACAATTTGTGAAGAAATGTGTGAGATCAGAATAACTATTGAGATCCCTGTGAAACTTTACAGGGAACTGGGTTTCCACTATTAGAAGAATAGGAAGGACCATAGAATTCGACATCTGGAATCCAGGAAGACCCCCAGTTGAGGGTACTATTGAAATTCAAAACCAAAAAAGATGTGTGTGAGTGGGGACCCTGAAATAACCACAATTGTGATGCTTGCCTTGTTTATGACTAAGGCTGATTAAAAATGCAAAAACTACATTTCATTGTAAAAAACAGTGAACTGGAAGAGAGGAAAGAAAAGGCTTTAGGATTCAATTTTGTAATTTTTAAATCCTAGGATTAAATGTGGAAAGGAATAGAGCTGCAGCATTTTGGGGATTGAGTTTTTTGTTTGAGTGCAATTGTGTGCTCTTTTTTCCAAGGTAAGCGAATGTTAAGTACACTGAGATACTATTGCTCCGTGCTTCCATGCTAATAAGGCGTGCTTCCCACAGTGTGTGACAGAAAGGATGAATGCCATGCAGTGCTGATGGTTAATTTGTAGTGGCATGTGTGTTCCTTGAATGTTTGTGAAGTTTCATGATTCACCATCGCACAATTGAATCACTCCTAGATATAGATATAGTGATATGTAATGAGATGAAGCAATGCTGACAGGGTTTTTGAAAGATACATTGTCCTCCACAGCCTATTCACTTTAAAATAATAATACCCCTTAAATTTGTTAATTTCTCACGATTTGGGGGATAGAGTGAATCCTCATCAAATAATTTGAGTACTGACCATGGTTTAAAATGTTAATTACTGTGGAATCTGTCACAGATAGTGTCAAACCACAGTGATGCTAATCTATGTCATGGATTTGAAACTCCTTTGGGAAGCACATATTTAGACTTACTGCTGAGTGAACATGACTGCTAGGATTACAGAGGCCATGGACAGTGAAGAAAAGCAGTAATGCTTCTTCTGACTAGAAAGTAAACAATAGGTTGATTGTCTGCTTACACTTTGGGGCTAAACAGCCCAACTGCTGAGAAGCTCTAGGTGAAAAACTGCTATCAGCAAGGAGCCTTGATGTTTTCTTCGTGGAGCTAGATGTTGTCAAGGATTCAGCTGAGCTACCCTAGTGAGTGTACAGGAAGCAAAACAGGATATTCTTGTATAGGCCCTGTTTTGTGTAATTATGCAACACTTGAACTCTTGTGTATATTCCAGAATGGGTAACACACCTCTAACAGGAACAGGGAGCCATCAGCAGCAACGAGCGAGTGAAATATTCTTATGAAAAGTGCTCTTGATTGAAATCAGTGTGTTTACATTTTCATTTATCTTTGGTAAGGATTGCTCTACCTTAGTGCACCCTCAAAATTAAGAAATTATTTTCACCCGTTTTCATTTCCTGTGTTTGTTTCTTTTAACAAGCAATCTAAATAATTTCAGCTGTCTCTTAAAAAAGGAACAATAAGGGAAATGATCTGGGAAATGTCACTTCATCAAATATCCTCAGATATTTCTCAGGAATATGCTGGATTTGATGAAACACAGACAAATTCCCTGAGAGGCAGCTGTGGATCTTGCTCTATTTTAGCAGAGGCACCTCTTGCACCCAGTGACTTCCAGATTTTTACTGGGAAGCCTTGATACCGAGAAAACCCTAGAATGTGCACCAGGCTTTTAGGGCCAACTAGGTTCCTACATGTAGCACCAGGAGCCAGAAACACATAGGAAGCTCTGTCTGGGTGTGCATGTGTGTGCATGTGTGTATCTACATAAATACACTATATGCATAAGTAGCATGCTGGTTTTATTTAAATGTTCTGTTTCAATTAGAGCCTCTTTTGTTCTGTTTCTGTAAATAAAAAACGTGATAACTTTTGAATAATTTCTGGTTTTAATAGCCTGAATCATGCAATGTCCTGTTTGTGCCACACAGAATGATGAGACCACTCTTACACATAAGAATCAGGATTGAATATTGGAAGCTAAGTTTGGTTTACACCAATATTTTTGAAGGTTTTTTGGGTTGGGGGGCGGGGGCAGGTTGTGTGTTTGTTGTCCAAAGAAAAAGCTTTGGCTAAAGGACATCCTTTCCTTTTGTGGTCTGCAGATTATAGCAGAAGCACAGATCATAATTTTATTTTTTTTTGCCATCCCTCTCTAAGAATGTTTAAACAGAAATCCATCCCTCACAGAATCAGAAGAGAACAAAACAGATCCTTTATTTAAAAAAAGTCAGTAATGTCATGAAAACAAGGAAACTAACAAACCCAAATTCTACCGTGAGGGGAAGTTGAAGCAGTGAATGTTAACCAAGTGGCAAGAGTGTAAATGAAGGCAGAATATGGCAAATTATTTGTAATCTTTTGCTCTTAGCATCAGTGTAGCTGATGCCTGATAGCCTGCCTTGATCTGTGCCCAGTACAGTGTCAGTCCATAGCCAGAGGGAAACTCAGCTTTACTCCTAATATCCTGCTTTTGTTAGCAGTTTGCATAGGGGGCTTTGCATCATTTTTATAAATTTATGGAGAGAGGCACTGCATTTAATGTTTGCATTTAACTAAATGGGTGATAGTAGAATGAACAGAACAGGCACGAAACACAGATGTCTGTCTTCTCCATAGCTCGAAGATTGTTTTAAGGGTGAGGTTTCATAGGACTGTTATTTCATGATTTTTAAGAACAAACAAAAATATCTACAGCAGAAAAAAAGTCTTGTTTTTAAATTCAGAGTGGGGTGTCAGACAAGTGCTGGGAAGAAGACCACATGGCTGGGAACAAAGCAGGGGAGTGAGGCTGCTTCCCCAATCATCATCAGCAAGCTGTCAAACTGGTTCAACTGTTGTGTGAAATCTTAACCTAAAGGACAATTTAGGCAAGAAATCTATTTATTTTTTTTACTGTGCTTTTAGCTTTAAAAGTAACAGTTTTGTTAAATTGAGAAAACAGAACAATTTTTAAAACAGTGTTTTGCATATCTCCAAGTGAAGACATGCATAAGCAGTCTTTTTGTGGTAATAGATAAATTGAGGCTGTTTGTATTTAATTTTGGTTTTTTTCACTCCTNGGGGGGGGGGGGGGTTACTCCTTCATTTCTATCTATGATAGTTCTTTCATATCTGCTCATTCCACTTTCACTTGTCAAGTCTCGCTATCTTAGTGCAAACTTTGTAGTATTTCAGAATTTTGTATTTCTTGATGTTATTGCCTCTAGATTGATGTTATTTCATGACCCTTTTGCTGAGTCTGTTTATTTGATGTTTTTCTGAATAAAAGTAAGCTTACTTAGGAGGTACGACCAAGAAAGACAAAAGATTAACAGAAATATAGATCCAAAAGTGTTTTTTCTGCCAATTTTAAAGTACTCTTACGAATCTTAGGAGCCTGGCACATAATTTTTGATTGCTTTAGATGCCAACTTCTGGGTTTCGGCTGTGCATTATTTTGAGGTGTTTTGGGCCTCAAAAATGTATGAGAATAATAGGGGAGAGTGTCTCAGTCTCTGCCAAATTTACTCCAGGGGCATAATAGGGAGTCTTCTGAACAATTTTTTAATTCATTTTCAATCAAGCACAGCAGCCTGAGATACAGGGTAGATTACAGTGAAGTTTGTACACTAACAACTTTATTAAAAACTTTTAAAGATCTTATTCCATACTCCGCCCCCCTTCGCTTCCAAAAAGTTTCTGGAAGAACTATCCTAGTTAATCTCCAACTCTTAAAGTCCTTGTCACTTGGGGTGCCTGTTCACTATCCCTTATGTCACTTCTGTGTCAGCAGCCTTGCCTGAGTGTTGCCACTGCAGGTTCCCACCAGTAGGTGTGGTGGACAAGTGTTTTCAAAAGGTTAATCAGCAGCATTCATTAATAACTAGGTAACAGTATCCAGCCCGCAGGCTACTGGTTGTTGGCAAATTGCTTGCATAGTGCAAAGCTTGTAGTTTTTGTTCAACTGGTTGAGTGCCCTGTTGCCAGGCTTCCTGCTGGAGGAGGAGTTTGGCAAGACCACTGAGGAGTGTTGTGCAATGACATTCATTGAACAGCTTCGCTGCTGGCACCTCGGGGACTTCCTCGGGCTTCACATCTCCATCTTTGCTCATGAGAATTCAGTATTTTAAGCATGGGCAGAATAGCATTCCTGAAGATCCTGATTAGCTCTTGGAGTACTCCCACTTGTGCTGGTGTCCAGCTTTGCTAGACAGGAAAATTTGCTTGATAGCTGATAGTCTTTTTGATACTTTTCAGTGGCTCCCTTTAATATGATTAGTAACATGAATAAACCCTCCTAGGACTCACTGAGAAAGACACATAGAAGAAATCAATTTACAAAGGTACAACAAAATATACAGCATGCCATCCTGCAGTAGCACAGCAAGTCTCTCAATTAACAGTCACTGTCACGTAATATGGGTGAATGAAACAACATGAAGACACAGTAAATAAATGAGGGCTTTGCATCAGGTTAATCACTGGGTAGGCCAAGTAAGGTGCTCAGCCTGGTTTAATGGCTGAGATTGTGTCCTATTACATTGCTGACTAATGTACTTTTCAGACTGAAGTTTGTACAGTAAATTTGGCCTCAGGTTTTACTGTTCTAATATCTCTGTCAAAAAGGTGCCAGTCCCTCATATATCTTTGTATATTCATTGCATTTTCTAGTGTAGACAAAACATTAATTTTCTAGCTGAATTCTATATCAAGATGAAAACAAAACAAAGAAGAAAAATACAAACTTCCTGTCTTGGTTTGGAAGACAGCAAACCACCTCAACAACAACAAAGAATAGAACCCTTTTTTGAGGCCACATAATTACAAAAATAATATTTGAATTATCTCTTAGGATTTTTAGCCTTAGTGTATCAGACTTTTATTTGTCAAACAGGCTTATGGCTTGCTCTGAGTGATTTTTAGCAACTCCAGTGGGGCTAGTTATGATGTGAATTATTACTCAGTGTGAGTAAGATCAGAATTAAGCCCAGATACGGTCAGAAGGAAAGAGGGTTTTGTCTGATTTGTCTATGATAGATCTGCCCTGCTGCTAACTCCCTGGTCTTTCATTTAGTTTCTTTTTAGAGACTTTTGTTAAGACTTCCAAGGAGTCCTAAGAGGACAATTGAGCTTTTATGGGTTTTTTTGCAGAAGCAGGGAGAAACAACCGAGTTGCTGGTTTTCTGGTAGTGATGATTTATTTTCTGTTCATCCTGCAAATATTTTTTATTAAATTTTTTAAAACTCCAACAAAACCCAAAACTAAAAACTCAAAACCAAACAACTATGAGTTGGGCTTTGGGGGAGTAAAAGTGGGAGCTTTGAGGTTAATCTGCAGATAAGGATTTTCCAAGTATGGAACATTATAATCAGCCCTTACAGCAAGGAGGGGGTTACAGCTTCTGTTTGATGAGACAAGAGATTTCAGTCTGAGCTTGTCCATCTTCAGAAAGCCTTAGTAACTAAAAAAATAAGACAGTTTCTTACAAATATGGAACAAACCTATCTAGGCTCTGAAGTTAGTGGGTCACTTGCTGGACTCAGTGGTGCAAAATGGGTTGTGTGACTCCCTGAAGCCTTCCCCTCAGGCAGTTTCAGGGTCCAGCTTCCCCTTTCCCCCTAGGGAAGGGAGCCTGGTCCAGCCTCTGTCTTCCCTGGTACCAGTGTACAGAGGGATGGGGTCTTCCACAGTCCCCCTGCTCTGGGAGCCCCAGTACTGGCTGTGGGCATATGTGGATTTTGTCAGGACTCTTTCTTACTGCTTACCCTGTCTAGCACAGCTACCGCAAACCAGGTTCTATGTGCACTGTAAGATAGCCATAAGAATTTACAACCCTCGAAGCCAATGGGACTAAGTTTGCTCAGGATCATGCCCTTAGTTAGTGTCCTGCAGCAAAAAGGCCTAGAGTTTAGTAAGGAAACTCTCTAAGGGATTTATAGTATTGATGACTGTAACCAGGCCTGGCAGCCCTTGGATCTTACAGCTCTCTCTGGGCCTAATCAAAGGCCATTGACGTAAACTAAAACATTTGACTTCAGAGAGCTGTGGATCATACTCTGTATCTACACTGACTGAGTTTGCCCTCCCCTCAGACACAACCTCACTTTAAATTCTTTTCTTCTGACAGGCCTGTAGCCTCATTCCTCTCAAACTGGGAGGGCATTTCACTGCTTTCTAAGATGCCCAGAAGTGACTTTTCCCTTCTCACGGTGCAGTTTCACATTATACCTAATTCAGTGTAATTGCTGCCTGACACCAAAAAGTCCCATCTCTGTTTTCCTGATGTCAGGTTTGGAGATCATATGTTCTTGGCAGGATGAGTTGACAGAAAATTAACCAATCTAACATACACCCCAACACCCCTCCAACCCACGCCCACCCTCTCCACAAACCCCTACACACACACGCAAAAAGGAGCTGTCCTTTAAGCAGTTTTGCACATTTGCCATGGACTCTGTGCTATGAGTCCCAAAAACTCTGCCAGGGGCACTACATAAAAGCAATTTGGATTAAGTCAGAGAACCCAGACAAAGAAAACATTAAGAATTCAAATGAAAATAATATTAAAAGTATTATTACTGTCATGCAAGGCCTGGTCCAGAAGTATTAATTAGATACTGATCCAAAGATAATTGTTAAGATGGGTATTATGAGTGTGAAAACTATAATTAGTGTGTGTTATGTTACTTAATATCATCTTTTTTGTTGGTTTTTATTTTCTTTTTCTTTAACCCAGTCAGCTGTCAGTCAGCCTTTAGCATCTTGTTGGAAGGAGTTTGTTCTTATTTTCAGCCAAGTGTTCCCGGGCCACTGCAGATATAATGTCACATCAAACAGGTGACTGTCTCTCCATTCTTTACCTTTCTCCTACAGACCCTGGCATTTCCTTTTAAGCCCAGTTGTTCTTTTTTACAACCTGTTGTTTACTGCATTCTTTTGTCCAGGCATTGATGCATAAATAACATCAAATTTACATGATTAACTTAATTTTTTTTTCACTTCAGATATAAACACATTTTAATTTCTTTCTTCTAATTTAGATGGTGTAAATGTCATCTACTCACACATTATTCCCATTTCAAAGTATACCCTTGAACCTCACTTAAAGGCCTGAACTCTTACCTTGGGTATGCATGTTTTGAAAATAAAAACTCATAAAAGAACTACAATATCTATTATTAACTTCCAACTTTCAGTACTTTCAACATGTTTTCCTACCCCTATTGGGAGTCTAAGCAAATGTTCTCGGTTTCCCTTGACACAGTAATGAGGAATTCTCCCTATGTGTCCTCTCTTCTCCATGGTTTTAAAATTAAAGCTGTGTCTTTAGCTATAAGATGTGCAGCATATCTTTCTGAAAGATAAAGTTCATATCAGATTCAAGCTACCCAACTGTTTCAGAGCTCTGCTTTTATGTCAGGGTTTTGGATTTCATGAGGTTGGAAGCAGACTTGCATATGAAAATTCATAGTAATTGTACCTTTTAGTGATACTAATTAGCAGAGGTATTCTTTATTTTTCAGTCTGATTTACTATTTAATTTTTTTTTAATTTGGGAGCATATTTAAAATCTTATTGCAAAATCACTCAAAAATAATATGAGGTTTCTTAGAACAGAACAAACTGGAAGAACAGTTACTTTTAAAGTTGGAGGAAAAACAATTGCCCCTGTACAGCTCATGAACATCCTTACTGAAATATATTTGAAGTTCTGCTTTCTCTCATTGAAATATCTTGCATTTGCTAGATAGTTTTCTAGTGGTTGCTTGTTCTGCTTTGATGAAAATGAAATGTGAGATGTGGTAAGTTAAGCTCTGCTGGTATTGTCACTGAGTAAAGGAGCTGCTGAAAAGATTCACAGGTGATGAGAGAGAAACTGTAGTTTCTAAAATCACCAAGAACCAAGCAGCCTTTTTATTTAGCATATCTTTTTCACTTTGTTCCTTCTGTGTCAAATGTGACCAGCACAACTCCTCCCATTTTCATCAGGGAAGCTAGAGGTTTAGATTGTATGCTGTGCAACATAGCTCTTCATTCAAGCAAATGTAAAAATATATTGGAATGTTTTCTGGTAAATTAGTTGGAAGAAGCTGAGGTCCTTGCCACTGAGATCCTTTGAAAAAATTGCAACTACATGATATTTGTGCACTTATGGCTCTGAAACTGTTGAGTTGGCAGTAAAATATATAACATGAGGAGTGAGAAAAAGTACCAACTCTCATGACAATGGGACTTTCCATCACTCTTCCTTGAGAGCTAGTTTTATGTACTAAATAAGCAAGAAGTAATAAGTACTAAATAAGTAAGACATAAACCTACTACAAATAAGGATTTTCTAGCAATATCCTGTTAAAAAAAATATTGGGGAACTTAGATCAGAGAATTACAGAACGGTCTCGGTTGGAAGGGACCCCAAGGCTCATCAAGTTCCAACACCCCTGCCACAGGCAGGGCCACCAACCTCCAGGCCTGGACCTACACAAGGTTGTCCAGGGCCTCATCCAACCTGTCCTTGAACACCTCCAGGGTTGGGGCATCCACCACCTTTCTGGGTAGCCTGTTCCAGCACCTCACTACTCTTTCCATAAAGAACTTCCCCTTGATATCCAATCTAAACCTTCCCTCCTCTAGCTTCAACCTCTAGCTGAAGTAGTAAGATGGGAGAAATGTAAAAATATTTCTTTCATTGTCTTTATATTTTTGCTTCTGGAAACTACTACATCAGTATAATAATCCTATTCAGCTGGGACCTCCACAAAGTAAAAAGTTCAGGGAAACACCAAGTCTGGAAGGGACAGGATGAAAACCAAAATGTTTTGCAGAGGGCTTTCTGTATCTTTTTCTCTTCCATTGTCATGCTCAGTGATCCTGTCCATAAAGGTGGAAGTATGGGGATGTCTTTATACAAAAGTGTAAGTCCCCCAGAGAGTGAATTTTGTTGTACCATCAGAGAAGCAAATTGTGTAGGCCTCAGTTCAGATGTAAACACAGTAAGCAACATTTTCATAATTTAGCTCCAGATTCAGATTAAGATCTTTAACTCTGACCTTGTGTTGTCTAAAACTCTGTGACAGGTCCCTAGCATTTCTCTTCCATCTTTCCCATTGGTGTCTTTTCTCAGAAATTAGAGATATTTGAAAGTGAATAGATGCTCTTGCACAGGAGCAATAAGAAACTGGGGAGTGGAGGAGGCCTGTGCTTTTCAGGAGGAAAACATCGTGAAGGTGGAAGAAGTGGAAGGACAGAACTGCATGATTTGGGGGTTTTGAGAAAGATTTCTCAAAACCCCAAAGATGAGGAAGATAAGGGAGACACCTTACTGTATATAGTCCCCAAAACCCCTAGGACACCTTTAACCAGTTTGGCCCAATCAGGCTGTGCACACAGCAATCTTGTCAAGATGACATCAGATCAAAAGTCCCAGTGATCCCTCCATACCACACCATGCACTTGAATTTTTGGTTACATCACTGGGGAAAAACTTGAAACAAGGACTTCTGTCACATGCAGAGTTGGCCAAAATGTGCCATCTCATAAAACCCCAAAATTTCTATCAAACCGTAAACAATTATGTTCAGTAGGCTATGGCCCTATCCTGGGAAATGTATGAACCTAGGTTCAGCTTTAAGTCTTGTCAAACTCAGCACGAAAAATCTGGCCAGAATAGAGCATACCCAGAAGACTACACTGAGTCTCAAAACAATCATTTTAATACTACTTCGGTTTTGCAAATCTTCCAAGGACTACTTATGAGCTTAAAGCAGAGCAACAAGAAGTTTCAAAACCACAGTGTTGTTGCAAAAAGGATTTTCTAACTTCCCAACAATTCTAATTATCTGGCTTCTTTCAAAATAGGCGCTCTTCTCCTTGAAAGTCATAGTAGTGGCAAAAGACATGAGAACCAAGTTTCCAAAACAGCCACTTCTGTTTCTGAAAAACTCAGATTCACTTGCAGTAATTTCCACTTGATTCTAAACACTGCCTGCTGAGCAAATAAGGAAAAGAGGTATCTTGCATGCTAAAAGATTTTCTATACCTCTATTTTTATGAGGATATGGAATTACTGTAACTTTTTCCTTTCTCTGAAATAAAATCCTAAGGTAGATTTGCTGTTGCCATGATTTTTTTTTTTCTCATTTTTATAGGGAAGAATTCTTAGGACTCATTCAGTGTAAATTTCACCATTAAGTGCAGCTGAGAGCATATGATGAGGTTTCCCGGGGTATTTTGCCCTCCTTACCTGATTCCACTGGGTCTTGTGAATCCATGTATTGCATTCATAGCTTCTAAAACTCCTGCTTTGGATGTTTGCTTTAGGTTTCCTTTTTCTTTTAATATACTAAAGTTGGTTTTGTTTAATTACTGTTATGTCAGTGTGTACAATCAGTGAACAAAAAGCCCTATCAATTTCTCCTTTCTATTTACAATTTGATTCTGAGATGGTTGTTCCCAAAGCCGTGCTTTGGGAACAACAAAGGGAACTTTCTCCCTTAAGAGAAACAAAATTTTCAGCTATGGAAAAAGAGTACTGCTCTCTTATCCAAAATGAAACAATCCCAGGAGAAATACTGCCTTGCATTCAGAACACTGCATTTTATCTTCTTGAGAGACAGGCATCCAGTCTCCCTTCCAGCTTCTATTCTAAAAAGATGAGCTTTAGGACTTAGTCACGGGGCTGGATTTCCTATTGTCCTAAACTCTACATAGTCCTTCACAGGAGTGCAAGATGGTTATAAAATGCTACCATATCAGAATGGTTGTACCGTATTGGTCTGCATGCGTGGTGGGGTTATAAGAGAGTTGTGCGGGGAAAGGGGAGGGAGGAAATCCTACTTGTCATATATCTGAATTGAACATGTGGCCTGTAACCATCTCTCCTATTCTGTACTTACTCCACCTCCCCCACTCAGAAGCATTGAATTTTAGGTGGGAGGAAGTAGGAAAATAGAACTGGGCCTTGCACTCAGAAGGACACAAAGTCTAATGCTTCTTTTCTGTGAATCAACATGCCAGTCAAGCAATCAGCAAGGCAGGTAGGCTCTGGGCTTGGCTTTGGGGAGGGTGGCAATGGTCAGTGCCTGTTTAACTTCTGTAATAGAAATTGTTTCTTCCTCACTTTGAAAAGCGAGGGAGATTTTTCCCTTATTTCCAACTACAGCAAAGCATGCTGGCAGCATAATGGAAGATACAACAGCTAAGAGGAAAGGTGGTCCCCAGCTTCTGGGAGAGTGAGCACAATAAAATCTTTGTGTTCTATTTCTTAAAACTTGTTCGCACATGATTTTTAAAAAGCAGTAGTGTATATAGAGCAGAATAATGGAAGTATAATCTTTAGCAAATTCTGAAGCTGTTATGTTTAAGCTGCAGACATATGCATCTCAATCTCCCTACTTTTCAGTGAAATGGACTAAGCTTTTCTCAGCTGTATGAATGGATAAAGAATTCTGTGCTTTTCCTTTTTAAATAAATCTTACCTAAAACTGTAAAGAAATACGTTGAAATCAGTTATAACTATTCTTGAATCATTAAAAAAAAAAAAATCCTTGCCAAAGAAACTGTCCTCTATGGGCCTGTAAGTTTAATGCTGACATGACTCTTAAACGTCTCGTTCAAGATAAAGATACATAAATAGCTCCTCTTCCGTGTTGCAAATATTTGCAAAACATTTTAAAATAACTAGAATTTTTAATCCTTGAGGAAATTTTTCTAACATGATACTTGTTTACGAATTTAGACTTTTCATTAAACGATTACAGACTAAATTAAGGAAAGCTCTTGAACCCCAACATTTCTTGTCTCCCCCGCACTCTAAAAAAAGACTAATTTCGAAGAGTGACCGTTGCCGACCTGAGCCAGAGGGCAGCATTCACCACCTTATGGTACACTGCAACTCTTGATGAATCTTAGCTACTTTTTAACTCCTCTTTGTCTGTACAATGCAAATAAATGTATTTTAAAATTTGATTGTTTCATTCAGCTTATCATAAGGTTGTTAAGGAAATAAATTACATTGTCATTAGCATTTAGTTATAAATACATTTGGATTTTAAACTGCAAATATGCTATTTCTCTGCTTGAAACTAGCAGCTTTTGCATTCAAAAACCATGCAACAGCCTATGCCCTAATAATAATAATACTTAGTATAGAGGATGTCAAAGCTCTTTAAAGAGCATTGTATCAATATCTCAGTTTGATCCATTAGATACAGATATTAAAGAGGTTCTTGAAGCTGCACAGTGATCAAAACTGATCCAAGAATAGAGCTCCTGAGCCTTGGCTGTGAGCTTGATTTAGTTTCTCATTTACTACTCTGAGTATCAGTTCCAAAATAAGCTCTTGTTCATATGTTTGGGGTTTTTTGTTGCAAAGCTGTTATTCTTTTTCTCTCTTTTGATAATATTAAAGATCTTCTGTCTCAGCTTAGAATCAAATTCTTGTAACAAATATAGGCTGGAGGATTCCTTGAGTATTCAGTTATTAATAACTCCAGTTTCACACTCCCCTCCCCCATAGCTCTTATGTAATAATTTCTTCTAATAAGATATTTTGTATCAGATCAGAAATATATGAAAGAATGGAAAATATTCCTTGGCTCCCAGATACATGCAAATAACTTATATTTTGTTATTATTATTTAACAGACTCACAGGTGAGATTAAGTTAAAAATAACAAAAATTAATAAGGAGATACTTGTCTGATTCATTTGGCAAAGAATAAGTCCGGGGTTGTTATCAAATACCAGGAGCAAGTAAAGGAGAAAGTAGGAGAGGGTGCTGGATGGAAAGATCTTACGTAGGGATGGGGATACCGAGCTCTCAGCTAAGCCTGTAGAACAATGAGCTTAGCCTCAAAGCCAAATCCTCAAGTAACTTCACTGAATCCAGTGGAAATTTGCTTGCTTGCATTAGCTGGGAATTGGACTTTCGCTGTGATTTCAAAAGAACATCTCCAAGTTTGACTGAGGATAGCTGAAAGTAAGGCTTGACCAGAATTTCACAAATGATGATGAGGAGAGGGATTTCACTATGTTTTGTTTCACAGCAGGTGATTGAATCTACAGTTTTAAATCTGTACTTACTAAGATCACTTTAAACCAATTTGCAACTGACTATTGGCCACCACTTTGAAATTTAAGAGAAACCAAACATATTTTGGGAGGTTTATTTCAAATGCAGATAGAAAACAATGGAGTCCCATGGCGAGCTGAAACCTTGTTCCTTTTAAAGGTGTACATGCTATTTCAAGAAAAAAAAAGCATGAAAGGAAGCAATGGTGTGCAAATCAAAATAACCCCTTTGTCTTTCTCACTGGGTCCATGCCTGGAGAAGAATTCAGACCTGTCTTTATTGAGTCTCCAAAGACAACTACTTTCCTTCTGGTTGAGAGAGAAATTCAGGTTTATTGGCAGTGGCAGCCTTCCACTGAATAACCTTTATTTTCATGATCAATACAGGCAGATGGCAACAAGGGTCTCTTCAAACAACTAATTGTTGAAGATTAAGAATTGATTTGGTTTTGTTGGGGCTTTTTTTTTTTGGTTGGGCGGGGGTGGGGGGAGGGTTCTTGTGGGTGTTCGTTGTGTTGTTTTGGTTTTTTTTTAAATTAACCAGTTTGTCTTGTGCTCTCAGCCAGTAAACTGACCTAGATTCATTCAGCCACCTTTTTATTCCTTCCTGCAACACCATTATGGCACTCCTCAAGGTTCACTAAGGAAGAAAAGTCTCCCACATCCTTTCCTTTGCTAGATAAATATTGATTCAATTCTGGCCAGGGATGTGATTTAATTTATCATGTTTTTATTTTTTGTAATGTTTGTATATTAAATCCAGAAATATTTTTGTGCTTTCCAGGTAACAGCATTCCAGAGACATCACCTGAATCTGGGCACAATGACACCTAATCTTAGGTAAGAGACCCATAGAGGATTGGAGGTCCTACTGTGGCAGACTTAATTTGGTGGCTTTTCATCTTTGTTTCCTTTTAGCCTTTCCTTAAATTATATCTGATCAAGTTACAATGAAGGTAGATCTTTTCAAATTTTGCATCTGCGTTTTTTCCCTAGATGAATTTACTGTCTTTGGCAATTTTCACCAGTTATGCAATGCAATGCTGTCTGTCAAACCCTCTGAGTCTGCAAGCTAGCTCAGGACCCAGGCTCAGATCCCAACATTGCAGCATAACATGCTGCCACTTAAGCACTTAACTATACGTAAGGAGGCAACGATCCACATTGTAGCCTTTACAAAAGAGCCACAAGGAAAAATAAAGTCCTCCCACTGCCTTGCCAGCCTAAGGGATCTTTGCCAGCACCAGGTGGTGGGAAGCATGAGGCAAGGGAGAGGGGTGATTCCTGGCACTGCTTGTGCAGCCACGGAGACAATTTTTTAAAATGCTGCTTTTGAGAGAGTCCAGTAGCATTTGGCGTTTAGTGTCAAGGGGCTGAAAAGGGTGCCACGTGAGACTGAAAAGCATTGCAGGGGTTCCTAATGAACTGGCTTTTGTGCTCCACATCCTACTTGGATGATTGTACTTAGCTGGCTACTGTGCTCTTGTGTCCAGGTTTTGCCAAGTGGTTATCTTCCTGCTTGCATCTGTTTATTCAGTATTCACCTCTCTGTATGGAAGGGTGCAACTGAATATCAATGAAGCTATTGGTATTTTTCTGTCTGATTGAACTAATCTCTCCTGGAGTTCTACCAGTGGTCTAATTTAATTACCTTGATTCAAATACAGTTTTAGTGGGAAATGCTAAGGAATATGAATGTGACTTTCATCCGTATACATAAAGATATACTGTGATTGTTTTACGTCTTCTGCAGTGTCTATACCCAACTCCTCTTTTCTAGTAAGAACATACAATTGCTAAGCCATTGGGCAAGTACAACTGGGCAGCGAGTCAGTTTAGTGACAAGGATAGGCATGGCAGACTTTATGATATTTAATAGCTTCAAGTAGTACTTGCTTTCCATTGAATACTAATAACATCATGCTATAACTTCATGTGAATGACTTTTGTGTTCTGCTACTAGGGAAAAAAAAACAAACAACCCGCCTGACTTCATAAAAGTTTATTTGGAGTTTCAAAGATTGTTATATAAATTAGTTTTGTGCCAGGTACCTAAACTGTGTAGCTGAAAACGAATTGGTAGAATCTTAAGAGTAGTTGAATTTTTTTGTTTTGTTTTGTATAGACACTACCTAGTTTAGAAGGTTGAGGCATTGTGATTTGCACTTCTGGGTGTCTGGTTCAAATTTACAGGAGAATAATAATACATTTGATGGTATATCTATAGTGGGATTCTGAAGTCCTGCTGCAAGTTGTTTAAGGCAATAATAGACAAGTGTCACCTAAAAGTAGAAAGCTAAATAGTGAGATTAGCCCTTTTCAGAATTTTGTTGTTGTAGGTTATGTGATACAATCTCATCTCTCTAACTATATAACAAAACATTACTTGAAACAAGTATCTGTCTTCAGGAAAATGTGTTTATTGTATATTTCAATAGAGGTTTACTTTTGTATTGTAGGACAGATAGATATGCAAGTGGAGTATTTGCTTATAAATTCTTATGGTCATCAAAGAAATTTTACCTAATTCTTTTAAAACAAAAAAGTATGAAAAGACTTTTAAACAGATAACTGGGATCCAAAGGATAGAGAATGCAGCCTCCGACTGTATTTATAACAGTTTGCTTCTGTAAGTGAAATATGTTCTCTATTAAGAAAAAGAATGAGTGTATGAAAGATGTTGTGTCAGTGATTCTTAAGGTTTTCATTCTATTGATTGGAGTGGAAGAAAAACTCTAAACCTAGCTCCTTTTTTTTCAAATTCCCAGTCTCGGTATTTGTGTGCTCCTTGGAGAGTCTGTATACAATTATGCCTTGCTAGTAAAACAAGATAAAATAATATAATCCCATTGCATTGTTGAGGAGATAAGCATATGATAACTTACTGTTCTAGCTGATCAGCAGGGTGGCCAAGTACAATGAATTCCCGTCTCTTGGCTTTGGTTTATCTTTGATTCCTGAGAAACACAACAAAGAAAAATAATAATAGCAATAGTCTTTTTGCTTCCACCTTATGTGAATATATTAATAGTGGAGTCTTATGACAGAAAGGACAATGATTGTGTGTACTACCTGAACATCAATGGCATCACAAGCTTATAGTGTCACTGTACTGAAATGCTGTAATTGTGTGATAATAATAAAAACATTTTCAATATGCAATCACTTCTAGCCTGGTTAAAATAGGTACCATACCTAAATGTCTACCTTCCTAAATCAGGCCTACTCTAATAACTAAACATAAATACCATAGGTTTCTTTCCTAAACAACTCACAGTTTTAATATTTTAGTGCTTGGAATGTGCCATTCTATGTGTACCTATTGCAAACATTTCTACAAAAGACACAAAAGTGTATCTTATCTACAAAACTATCCAAGGAGAGCAGTCAAATCATCAAAATATAATTATATCTCAGAAATAAGTAATTGGCAGTTTCTACATCTTATATATTTGATTTAAGAGTGGTTGTTTCCTCTCTTGGTTCAAGCAATTGGAAAGTAAACACAGAGCATCTCCTGCATCTTATCTTGTTTGGCATGAAAACACATCCCTGCTACCAGCCGGGGGTTTAGCTCAGGCCAGAGTGGTTAATTTTTGAAGAAACCCCTTGTTAAAATATTAGCGCATAACTGATAATAACGAATTAAGAGAGATGATACAGTCTGTTCTCCATACACTTTTTCCCTGAGGTGCTGTGAAAGAAATGTGAATTTCACAGGTACGGAATGTATTCACCCACCTCTCCGGCGCATCCCGGAGAGTTGCGGGTTACTGTGCAAATCGCTGTGCGAAGCCCCTCGGAGCCATGCTCGGGAGGCCGTCAATGCCTCTGCTGCCCTACTAGACTCTGCATCTTTATTAGCAATTCAAATTAAACACTCTAAATTTGGTGGTGGATATCACAAGATGGGATCGTTCAGAGAACTTGCATTGCACATCACAGTGGTGTCCTTCAAAGTGTTCACGGTACCAGCTTCTTTCCCTCCTCCCATCCTTCAGTAAGCAGCATAGCGGAGCTGCCTCTAGGAAGGGCTTTAAAGATCAGCCTCACTGCCGTTCTTTAGGGGGGGATCTTGTGCCCTTCTGAGGCCACCGAGAAGCCGCAAAAGCTATATTCCTGAGACTGTAATAGATGCAAATTGTGCAGATGAAGGAGAGGAAGCTCTAACAGCCGTTGAATGCAATCTGTGAACACTACTGTTTCATTTATAGTGATGCTACCTAGGCATTTGCACTTAAAAGGAACAATAAAGAGGTGTCAGAACAATCGCAAGGCTGCAGAATTTAAACAGCAGCAAAGACGTTTTGAGCCATGTGAAATCTTGCCTGCAAAAGATCTGCTTTTTCCGTTAGTTTTTGTTTTTACTGAAGGCTGTTCTAGTTCTCCTTGTTTTATGACACCGAATGGTTCATTTGCCTTCAAAGACTCAAGATGCAAAGAGGGAGGGAAACAAATTAAGTCAAAACTGGAATGAGTGGTGAAAACTGCACAAAGTATGTCATGGTTCTTCTTATTTCTGTATTTGGTTTTGAAGTAGCTTTGCTGTGCAACTAGATGGTTGATTCGCTAACTTGCCAACCAACCTCAGACAGCAGTAGAGTTGCTGTAATGTTTCAATTATTCTTGCTTACAGGACAAAGGGCCAATCCTCAAATAATGCAACCTTTGTCAGTATGTATGTAGCACGTTAAGGATATAAGCTACTGGTNGGGGAGGTTGGCCTAGGTGAGAGATTGCACAGTAAAAAAATGGGGGGGAGGGAATCTAGTGGCTGTCAACCAACAGACAGTTACTGATTAACAAAGAATAATGGGCCTGCATTTAGTGTCCTGTTAAAAGCACAATAAGCTGTGATTGTGAGCACGATTATCTGTGAGTGTTGCTACTTACCAGCTGCAAATGTGAAAGCTCTGTGTGCCTAGAGGAAAAAAAAAAGGAAACAGAAACATTTGTTGTTGTACCACAATAGGTGTGTTCAGAGTGCCCTAATCCTGTGAATAAGAGCAAATAACCTTTGAAAGAGAATATGGAGTCTACAAATGAATATATTCAGTTTGCTAAAAAATATACTAAAACAGTTGGAGGAAAGCTATGTGCATACTACTGTAGATCGGCTTTGCAGCTACAATGGAATAAGATGCATTATAGGACCTGTTTTCATTCTCTACTTTCTAGGCTTCCTATCAGATACTATTACATGATATTAATTAATATTATTCATTTGAATTCCATTAGTTTTCTGAGGCCCTGATTAAGACTCAATCGTAGTAATCTAGCTATATCCCAAAAAACTTACAGTTTAAACAGACCAGATAGACAATTAGAAGGGAAATGTCCCACAACTGAAGAAAACTCAAATTTTCAAATTGCCTAAGACCTTGTCATATCTTAATATTCTTTTGGGTTTTTACATCCCGCAGTAAAATGAGTGCTCTGCAAAATGAGAATGTGCTTTTCTCGGTGTTCAGAAAAGTTAGGCATAACTAATGATAGTAAAATACTTTAAGAGCCTTCTAATTGATATAAGTTCAAAGTGATGAGGGTTTTCATATAATATGGATTTGAACTGTGTGAGTCTTTTGAATCAGTAGCTTTAAGTAAGGAACATATTTCCTAGGGAAAAGCAGGGACGGGCAGCAAGAGTGTTTGTTTTAATAGTTCTGTCTGTACATGTGAATGAACAAGAGATCAGCGGGGTAAAACGTACCATAAATGCTGTGAAGTCTCATACAATTGTGTCAAGCAGTAAACCCAAATGAACTTGCAAAGTCATGCACTAGTTCAATTTTGGAAAGGAAAACCTGGCTTTGAAGCCAACTAAATCAATCCCTAGTTCAAATTAAATTTGGAGTATCCTGTGAAGCTCCAATACACAACTCCAATAACAATCAGCACTTAAGGTGCAGGCAAATAATGTTTCATTTAAAAGAAATTGAATGAGGATTACTGACAGAGAAAGTTTTTTGATGCTGTTTTGTCATTAAAGTCAAATTATAGCATTATTGTCTTAATCCCATATGTCTTAATCATCTCTCACTTCTTCTGTCTCTCTTTAATGCACAAAAAGCCCTGTGCATGGTTGGTCTTGTGTCTTCATCTCATTAAAACCTTGCCATGCAAATGTATCCTAAGTGTTGCCTGAAGACTTCTGTCTCATGCAAAATTTAGCTTAAACTCTACTAGCATCAAATAATTTGTTATGCACAAACCTTCTGTTTGGTTTGCCGACATTCCTTCTTAGCTGGCTCTCATGGTGATTCATTATCTTGTGATATAGATTTCCAAGTATCATCTTTGTATTGATTTTTATATCTTTAATAACCACTCCACAGAAGATGGCTCCACTTGGTGTCATTGATCGCATCAAAAATTCAAGGCTTACAGAAATACTAGAGGGCTAATTGGTAGCAGAACATTTCAGACTTAATCTTAATGCAGTCTTAATCTTCTGCACTAACCTTACTTGAAGATTTCCGTATTGAAGCTAAAGGAAACTAGTGAATAACTGGAAATTACCTGGTGAGAGCAGGTAAAACCATAAGGACTGTAAATGTGGAAAACTGAGATAACACAGATTAGATCTGAAAAACAACTTTCTTTTGTCTCTTCCCCTCTACCCAAGTATCCTCCTTGAAGAAGAGGCAGTACGTAATTCTCCTATTAGCTGTGGAAAAATTTTTGTTCACTGTATTACGTATTGTCCAGTAGGCAAAATAGAATTGAATTTCTGACTTGATTTAATGGAAACTATTAGGTCGGACGAGCTAAAAAATGTGGCTGTAGATCACTTTTTCAAAAAAGTGAAGGAATCAAAGGTAGGTGACTTTAATCTATAATTTCTTATGTAAAAATTAAGGTATTTATTTCGAAACTTAAGGTCTCAGACAGTCAAGTCTTGGAGAGGTTTTAATTTAGAATATTTGAAAATGTGAGAGAGAACAACAGTCTGGGAGTCCTTCATTCTGTTCAATTTGTTCTAATGTGTTGTTTAAAGCTTTTATCTCTCATTAGGTTTTTCAGGAACGTGATCTGTCAATGACGAGGAGGTGATATGTGTGTCCATATTTTTCATGACTGCATTTCTGACACTTTTTCCCTAAGTTATTTTCTAGGATTTTGCACTGATGAGTTGTATTCTAAAACCTCAAAACAACTGAAAATAAACCACACTGAGATACAAGGGATGGAGTTTTTTAGAAAATACAGTGATAGACGAAGAACGTGTAGAGACAGCAACATGTTAAAAACAGGAAAGATGATTTCTCAAAAAAGCTGCCCTTGTAAATTGTCAAAAAGCTGTAAGAAAAAAAGTGTCTTCTAACAGCCACATGGTCTGTGGATTAAACATAGCAAGGCAGATTGTCCATCTAGTACTAAGAGTATCAATCAGGGCTATTCAATCATTTCTTGCCAGTAAATGGCATTGAGACAGCACCAAGTCTGCTAGTTCAGTCAGGCACTGCATGCCATCTGTGCAATGGGAACTGCCTGGTATGCTTCCTAAAAGATTACAAGAATGGTTAGAAACATGGGATCTCCCGTAGGAATGTGAGAGACATCATATGTCTGAGAGCTTGGTGAGAATAAGAATTAAATGTATTTATAGACTAGGTTGGAATAACCTTAGTCACTTCAACAAATTTCTGGGGAGATCTCTGTCCATACAAAGCCTTTGAGGTAAGCAGACCTCTTTTTGCACTAGACTCTATCAAGTCTGTCAGCTTAGCACTAGATTCTTTATGAACAACTTAAATTTGGAGCTGGCTCTAAGAAGCTCACATTATTCCTGCAAAGTCCAATCGAAAACACATTACACGGTTAATGCACCCATATACCCCTCATGCCTTTGTATGTTACTGTTGTCACTCAGACTGATAGGAAATTGTCCACATCAACCAAATCTTCTCAAACAGGAATCTAGTAGCTCTTTTCATTTCAGATTTTTAGTGTGCCCATCAGTATAATCTGAGTGAGGAATGTATTCCTGGAGTAACTGATCAGTCAGAAAAATGCTCTCCCCTTATTTCCAGGGAGAGGTTCAGAAAATACAAGGTCAGTATATGCACTCCTTATTCAGTGGTAAACAGCAACTCCCATAATTTTTGTCCATCCCTGCAGAACAATTCCTAACAATAAATATATATGAATATATTCCTAGCTATCAGCATGGCTGAGGAATTTATGGTTTGGCCCAGGGTCAACCAGTAGGCTATTTGAGGAGGGGCAGCGATACAGCTGGAATGCAGTCTAAATCTACTGACGTACAGACTATTTTTCTCCTTTTTCTTAGTGTGGAAGTAGATTCCATTAAAAAAAAAAAAAAGTGTGTGTTCAGTGATGGTTAATATGGACATGATTTACAAAATCTGCATACTATGCAATACATGGCAAAGCTTAGATGGCTATACCTGAATTCAAATATAAACACAAGCAAAACCTTTCGTCTTTGCCCCACACAGCAGCATAAGACAAAAAGCACCAGAGCAAACATGATCCAGATGTCTGATGAATCTCTGCTTTCTGTCCTCTTATGATGTTTTTTTTTCTAATAGCTATAGTATTAATTTTTGGATGGAGCGAAAGTGAGCAAAAAAAGCTAATGATTTTCCCAGAAAAAAGCAAATATGGAACAGTTTGATTTTGTTTCAAACACAAATTGTTTTTATTACACTTATTGTTTTGTTTTCAGCAAAATTCAGGTTTTAGAAGGAAACACCTGGGATCACATGCCTTAGTTACATGATATGAGGAAAAAGAAAGAATTTCAAAGTATAACTTACAGCTTCTAGTAAGCATCATTCTTCAAATCCATCCCTCACTTTGTCCACCTGCCAGTGTTCATAGTTCATGACATGTAGCTGTGAGGCCTGGTTGTGCTGCAGGACATAAGAGTAATTCCCATTGATTTCAATGGGTATTACATGCATCCTGCAGAGGGTGAGTAGGGCCCTCAGGTTTCACTGAATAGCAAATAGTCATGTAAAATCCACGGGTCCTATTCTTTCACTGCAGGATATGTTGAAGTCAATGGGAGTTACTTGTTAGATGCTGTGATGGGAAAAACTTATCCTTATAAGAAAAAGCTGTCTGTTCACTGTTGCATTTTGATGAATTTTTTACAAAGGTTGCAGTAATCTCTTTTTTTTATATAGAAAATATATTAGCTTCTGACCACCTTTGTTCCACTTTAAAATTAAAAACAAAACCGACGACCAAGGAAACTCATGTAAAGCAAAAGCCCACTGAAGAAATGAGGAAAAACCGAATTTATGAAATCAATGTAATTTTTAGATGATAAGCAACTCTTTGTTTTGTTTGTTTGTTTGTTTGTTTGTTTTTTTTATGAAACTGAAGTGTAGCTATCCCCTAGAAATGCTGTGCTCACACCAGCTATCCAAACACAAATATCCAGTGTCAAAGCTACCAATATAAAGCAATCTAAATAAGGAACTAGAAGTTGGCAAGTCTGTACAGAATTTGAATCTGTTTCTCAAACTTCTTGTTGCATTTAGGCTGGGTTCTCATCAAATTAGCTTGTGCCTAAAGTAGAATTAAAATATTACTACCTTAACAAGCTATAACATTAGCTGAAGGAAAATGGTTTCTTCCCCTCCCCCTGCCCTCTCCCACTCCTACACCCCCAAGAAGAACTTAAGAAATCTGGGCAGTCTATCAGTTTGCTATGGTTCATTTTAGCTAATCCAGACATCCAGCACAGCAGGGGGAAAACTGCTGTATCTAGTGAAACAAGAGCATGAATAATTAAAACTCTGTTATTAATGAACTTCCAGTCGTTATGTAAATGAAACTGATTTCAAGTCTAATTTGTCAGCCTGAATTCTTTTTCTGTTCTCCTTTTGTCTAGGACAAGAACTCATCATAATGGACTTGATAATAAAACACTGGCAGACATGCTGTGTGCAGTGCCCATCTGAGTTAGGGCTTTTAGCATGGTTAATTGATACAGTTACTGCAGGAGAAGTCTATAAGGCATTTTGTATGGCTTTACGTTTTACAAGCTTGCTTTTTTTTTCCTTTCTTTCTTTTGACTGTGCTAGCTATTCTTTGCACATTCCTCATTACTGGTTACCTTTACATGAGGGGTGGCTTGTAATTACTGGCTGGTAAATACTTTCCTTCGTATTTCGTGTGTTGTTCAAAGACAGCAGAGTTCAGAAAGGTCTGTGGGAAGGGAAGTCTGTAGTTATCAAACAATAGCTAACAGTCACCAGGAGAAAAAGCCTGTCAAAGCATAAGGCTACCATGCACTGGGGCCTTACCCATTGTCTTGGATCAGGTGTCAGTCATCATCCTGCCCACTACATTTACTTTATATAAAATAACTAGTACTGAAGTTACATAGAAAGGACAGTTACTAGGATCCAAAGGAAAGCCTGTTTTCACATCCACCAAAACCAGGCAGGACCCTTAGAAATATTCCATACACTACATTGGTTGAGCTGGTAGTAGAAAGTGGAATTTATTGTGAAGTTGATGATGCAGTAGGATTGACTCCAAAAATGAATTTCAAATTATGGTTGGTTTTTTTTCTGAAGTCCTTTAATTTTTACCAGTTAAATCATATTCCCACACCCGCACCCCATCCCGCCCCGTCAATTTATTCAGTATGTTTTGGCCCATTAGTTCAGATTTACATTGCTGTCAGGATCAAGTCTTTAACCAGAAAAAGATGCCAGCAAAGGTTCAGCAAGTAAGGAAGGAGAGGAGCATCAGGACATATTGTCATGTGTATCTTGCGTGAAGAAAGGAAGAGGTTAACAAAAGAATAATCAAAATAGCATATTAAGAGAATGAAAAAAAAAAAAAAAGAAAAATAGGCAGCCCCTTGGCAACATACTAAGTCTGGTATGAAAGAGGAAACTGGAAACTGGCCATTTTACTCACAAGTAAATTGTGAAGTAAGAACTGTTTGTTTTATCTTGTGACAGAAACAACTCATCTCTTTGTTTTTTACTCTTTGGGGTTTTTTTTTGGGGGGGTATATTAAGTGTGCTTTTTTGTGCCTTTTTTAAAAAAAATCAGTTTGCTTTCTTTAAAAGGCATAAAAAGCAGGGAAGGATCACTTGTTCTACACATGAAACTGAATAATGGTGAAAAATTCTCTGTATACAAGTGGGAAAAATGACATCTTAAAGGTTTCTTTTATGTTTGGTTTATTTTTTTTCTTCCACCTAAGGCTTTCTCTCTGTGTCATCTTTGTGCAGAAGTCTAACTAAATGCATACAACGTTTAGAGTTACCTTCATAGGCATTTTCAGGGTAGTCTGGCCTATCTGCCCTTCTTTAGACTGGTGGGCCAAGTCAGAGGTCTCAACATAGTTGTGGGTGTAGGAGACCTAACGCAAAATGTGTGGAGGCCTTGGAGCTGGAGAGGATTAAGGTAAAAGTAAGCGGTGAGTATAGAGAGAGTTAGTGTTTCCTTCAAATGGTAATGCTGGGACAACAGCAGGAGCAGAAACATAGGGCGTGATCAATCTGTGGGTAAGGATGGATGTAAACTGTTACATGAAGGGGACAAAGGTCCCTCCAGACTTTTGGGGGACCCTTCTGGGTCCTTGGGTCAACTGGTCTTGTCCAGTCACCAAACCCCATTATATGAAGCCTGCAAAGGGAAATGCCTGTCTGCAAAAACCTTGTGTGGTTGGAATGGCTTCCAAGTGTACCCTCAACATACTGTGTCTCATGCTAAATTGTGCTACATAAGTTAATGTTTACCAAAACTGTCTCTCCTGGAAGAGGCACAAATATGTCAGGAAAGAAAAAAAAAAAAGTTCTGCACCTTCTGCCTCTCTCTGGGTGGGACACACACCAACCTCAGGCTTTGCTTTGGGTAGCTGTTGGGAACATTTCAATTCTTGGACGTCCTTTCATTCCCTGTCCAAATTGTAAAAGGTAGTCAGGCAGTATTGTACAGTTTCTGTCAAAGGAGAAATTTTTAAAAGCAACTCCTTTCTGTCACACCTTGATCTGGGACCTACATGGTGCTTTGAGCATTCTGTCAGAGAAGTTTGGTGTACTCAGGGTATGCATTAAAATTGCTATGGAAGTATTAGCAGTTGAGAATATCTATTAGATGTATATTTGGAGGATGTCTTTTAATACCAGCTAGCCTGACTTTATTATTTTTACAATAACAAACCTAAAATAAATTAGATACTTGCTGAAGCTTTGAAACATTCTTGCAACATAAACATAATGTAAAATCTAATTTAGCTCTAAGGCTAGAGTTGAAAAGAAGGCAAAAGTAGAGAAGGGAGGAAATTTCAGGGAAACAAATTTTGTGCAACAAAGCAGGTGTTTATAGAATGCTTCATTTTAATTCAGTGCAGCTAATATCCCAGTTTATGTTGTTTGGAGTAATAACAGTGTAACACCAGGCTGTAGTGAAGATTTGCAGGTTTCCTTTAGGTCAGTAACAGTTGCTATAAACACGTCAGGCCATTTTTTTTTATTATTATTCTACTCCATCTACATCCAGCAACTGGAGGGGAGGGGAAGGGGAGAGGGTTAACACTTTTTACTGTTTAGAAGGTTTTTCTTTTTGTCACATTTAAACAAAATATACACAGGTGGCTAGGTGGCACTGTGGATTAATGTACTTCTGAATTAATGTGCCTAGAGTGGCTTGTATCACAAAGTGATATCCGAAGTGCAAGCATGCTTCCCGTCCTGATTCACCATGTGTGCAGTTGTTTGAGTTGCATTAGTATTTGTATTAAAATCAGAAATCCAGAAGAATGGGCACAGTACATCCTGCAAGAATTATATTGATGAACCTATGTTTGGGAGCTATATACTGCTTTGCAATCACTCCGATGAAGCTTGCTATTTCTTTTAACTGTATAAAAAGAAAGTAATCTAAGCTAAATAAACTGTTTAACAAGGACAGGGAGGGGGTTGTACATTGAGTAAAAAACTAAAGGAATGAACAATATACTCCAGCACAATGGACACTGAATGTGCTACGTGAACATTCTAAGACTGGGAGCTGTGGGCTCCTGTTGAAGCTAGAAGTGTTCAGAATCGCAGGCTGTAAACCTGCTGAAATCCAACAGCGCCAAGCAGGCTGACACATTGCCCAAAGCTATACACAAACTATACCTCTCTGCAAACAAATTTTAATGTAAATATTAGTGTTTTCAGGGGTGGTCCTTCCACTGCAGTAATTGGTAAACAGCTTCAACAACTTTTGTAGAAGTTCCTGAGAGGAGTAGTGTCTACCTAAAGCGAGATGTGTTTTAAAGTGTTTTGCTTCTCTAAGAGTTAAGAAGTAGAATACATATAACCAATAGAAATCATTTATTACTACATTCTTAGCCTACTCCAGTCAACTCCAGAGGTAATAATCACTATAGGGATTTCTAAAAGGTAATTACTGTATATTGCTTAATTATACTTTATTAAGATCAAACATACTTAAGTATTTAGTTGATGTAACAGGAAAACACAGTCTGTGTTTATAGTTTTAAATGCAAACAGTGCAATCTGCACTGATGGTTAAAAAAAAACTGGGTTTTAGGATACAGCAGTTTAGATATCAAGACAACTGAATTAACCATCTTCCCCTTTGCAATATAAAATACAGTTTCTGTGACCTGAGGCAATAGTGCTTTATGATGCATGGTATATGCTCATCATTACTACCTCTTTCTACTAAAGTTAAATGTTGTAACAGAGGAACTGGTCAGATACGGAGTACTAACTGCAAGATATTCTTTCATGTGTATTATTAGTACTAGTATGATGTATAAAATTAGTTAAAGAAGCAACTTTATAAAGAACTAAGTGTCTGTAAAAAGCAGACTGATTAGGAAAGAAGTACCTAACATCAGACGAGATCTATTTTCCTTAAATTGAAAATGAAAGCTGCCACTTACACTAAAGGCCCTTGCAGCCAGGAGATTTCACAGCAGTTCAGTTAAAGCCTAGCTAATGAATATAAGTTACTTTGGTGGATTTTAGCTGACTTTGAAATTAAAGTCTGAAACCATTGGGTGTTGCTAGCAGAGCTAGACTATAGCAAAATGGACTTAATAAACTCTATTGTGCAGTTAGATCCCCAGTGAGATTTGCCTTCCATCCATGACCAATTGGTATTATTTTTTTGGTGACTGGTACTTTTGTCTGAGAGACTGGGATTTCTGGGAGTGATTAGCACTTTTCAGCAGTGATTGACAGGTTGTAGCAGCAATGAGACAATAGGAGGAATCATTAGGAATTGAAATGCAGATTTTTGTTTGCATGCTTTAGGACTGATTTGAGTGGAAGTGAAATCTAGATATGAGGGCAGAAATCAGCTATTATTTCATCTATTTTTATAAATACAAAAGGAAAAAATGAAAATGTGCTGAAAGGAAAAATGGGAGAAGGAGATACAGAGGAAGACTACATTTTTTTTGAACCCGATTCTCCTACTACATTAGTTGTGGTGTTTTTTTGTTTTTTTCCTTCTGGTGAAATCTGGCTTGTACAGGAGTTTTTAATACATATCATGAGTAAAAATTGCTGCTTTAAAACTTCTAGAGTTTGTAGCTGAATTTTTTTGTTACTCTAATGCTGAAGAAAAATCACATGTAAGTCAGCAAAAAATAGCTTTGCTTTGCAGAAGACATGCATATGTAGGTGCTGTGCTGAGACATGATAAAACTGTCTCTGTTGCATCTAAACAAGAGGCCGTAGGGAAATAATTATAGTGACTGATTCCAAGCATTGACCAGCAATTGATAATTGGCCATAAATAATTAGGAAATAATGACATGTCAGTGGTGTAAATTATGTAAATGTAGTAGCTGGGTCCCTAGATACTGATTCTGAGTGCTTTATAAGTGATTTTTTTATTCAGATTATAAATTTAATATACTGTACATGACAATTTAATCTTGTTTGGCATCAAAGCTACCAAGATAATACAGAATTATACAAGCTTAATCAAAGAGGGAAAAATCAGATGAACATCATTATTTTGGAGAGCTGGTTTAATGGGAGTTGACATTTTCAAAAGAGCATGGATTCTTTAGCTTTTTTTGAGACAACAATTAATCTGAACTAGGTTTCTGAAGCAACAGACTAACAGAACAAAACACTGTCTAAAATTACAGATGTGAAAGTGTGCTTCAAACTTATAAGTTATTAAATATTTAAAGTCTGATTTTTGTGTAGCTCATACTGTTCACATAAAATGATCGTAGCTCTTGATTTTTATTCCTAAATTGTGCACTCCTCAGAGCAAGGGCTGGTTTGGGGTTTTTTTGTTGTGACTAATTTCTGAACTTTTTATCATCTTTTCTGTTGATATCAACAAGGGTCTGTAACTTTGATGTTTTAGATCTTAATACACTCAGACTGTATTAAAAAATGTAATATATCAGCTAATGTAAATTGCATAGAAATGAGTAATGCCTTCCAAAAATAAAACTCAGAGCAAAAGGGGAAGAGTTTAGTGAATGCTTCAGCTCTACATAGTTTGTTTTCACTGGACATGTTAGCATATGGGCTGAAAGATGTTCCAGAATTACTCAGTTATTGATGAAATTTAGTACTATTGATTAATTTTATCCCACAAAACACATGATGTTCACAAGTTGATCATTTTACTGCATACAGATTGCAAAATGCCCGATATTAATAAGAAACAGATATTTTTTCATGAAGTCGGTTAATTCCTGGATGTCAATGCAGTATAATCTGAACAGGCTTCCAAAAAGTGCCAGATAAGATATTCCAATGCCAGGCTGATGACCCAAATACATATGGCTCAAGCATAGTACACACAGTTGCTTGCTGCAGTGTTGTGCATCTGCTTTAGCGCGAGAATGATTTAAACTCTTTTCTCAGCCTTCAGATTTTCATTCTTATTAATTGGATTTTGTCACCCAGAATAAACAGAACCTTTGAATTTGCTCTTAATATTCAGCAAGTATTTGTCTCCCACTGAAGCTGGTTACATGTGCGTAAGTGCTTTGCTGATTCAGGACCTGGAGGGATGTAGTGACACTAACATTTGCTCAGTTAGGGTAGCAATAATTAGACTGAGCAGATAAAGTGGAAGAAAGGGAGAAATGTGGGGTGGAGGGAAAAGCGAGAGACATGTTTGTGAAAGTGCTGTAGTTACCTTGCAGTGTCCTGCCAGCCCAGCTTGGAGCACCTGCTGTTGCTGGGCGAGATGTAGCTCCTGCTGTTTCTGGATGTGAAACCGCCCTGCCTGTACTTGCCTGTCAGCACTGCTAAACATTTCTACTCTTGGTCCAATTAGAACATGATACTCGCCAAAAAAAAAAAAAAAAAAGCCAGCACTTAAACATCAACATTATTTTTAAAGAACAGAAAAATACCAAACTTGCCTGCCAGCTAAAGCCTCCCCCCCACCACTTTTCTTTTAGTGAAGAACAATTCTAAACTCGGGACTATTCTAAGCAAGATTTTGTTCTCTTTTTCTTTCTTCTTGTCTTCATTTTTTTCCTTTTTTTTTTTTTTTTAATTTCAGGGCATTTCCTCTTTCTGTGTGTGTGTGGTCTTATATCATTACAAAATAGCTATTTGCTTATTCTCACTAAGCACTGGAAGATACTTTGTTACTTGCAGGAATTAGTTATAAAAGGCTTTTTTTTTTTTTTTTTAAGAGAAAAAGTCTGATTGCTCCTTCTGCAGTAGAGTCTAGACATTGTAAGGGAACTAACAAGGGAAAAGATATATCTACATTTAAAAAATACAGTAATTTTTAAATAACTCCAAGATAAAGTGGACATATGGTATGAGATAAAACATGTAACCTAACCATATAGATACTTGGATTCACACTGCCTTTTTCTGGCTCTGACAGTGCTCTGTATGGGGAGATAAGGGCAGACTTATAAGGCTATGATTCGGTAGAGGCTATTTCGACAAGTTTCCACTCTGAGGTTCTGTTCATCAACCTCTAATTAGCACTTCATCGCTTTCAGCTTTGTGTCACCCAGCTGGCTAGAGGAAGATGACACCTCCAACTTGAACTGGGCTTTTTTCCATTTTCTTGGAGCTCATCAAGACATGTGGTGCTTTCTTAAAGTGCAGCTGGTGCTGGCACTTTCATTGTAAATTTAAATCGCTGTGTTTGGAAAAAGGTGATAAGAACAGTTTGTTTCATGTCCCTGGTGTTTAGCCTGAGGCAATTCCCAGCAAATATATTCAAGACTCCTTCTGGTTTGATCTGCTACACTTTTTTGTATTATTATCATTAATAACAATGCTAGAAAATATGCACCTAAAGAATACCCTGCACAGTGTATAGTTTTTTCCCACAGTCACTGAAGTTTAAAAGAAAACAAAAACTCTTAAAGCTGCAATTTAGATAAATAACAAAAATATGAACTTTGTGTATATGTTTAGGGAAGGAGTTGTAATTTTTTTCCAATTTTTTGTTTAATTCTCCAAAACACATAAGTGTTAAGAAAACTGAATTTTTCTTCTTTCATTGATTTTTACATTCCAGTCTTTTGCTCATGTTATATAACATATACCTGTAGACAATTATTTATATGTTCTGCCTATTCAATTGTTACATTAGAAATTTTGTTAATGAACAATGGTATGTATTTATGTGCCATGTAAAAATATCTCAAAGTACTTATTCTTATGGAACCATGTCTCTAAAGCCAGCTTCCAGCATTTTAAAGCTATATCCATTATATTCTATTCTCATATGCTTATTTGTGTGCATTTACATTGCTACAGTCTGAAGGTATGCTACTTAATTGATACATTTTCTGCTTTTTAAAGTTTGTGCCAAAATGAGTATAGTATTAAGAAAATGAAGAATTTGCACATCAGCTTTTCTATTCTCCAAATTCTCGCATTACTACGTAAAGCTTTCTTCTTCTGAATATGTACTCCACAACTTAGTTATAGAATCAACTAAATTGGAAGGACTCCATCTCAATAGAGCATCTATTGCATATTTTCTTAGGGAAAATTGGCTGCTTTTTGAACGCAGCATTAAAAATAATGTTTCTTTTTGCTATAGAGTAGGTAGCAAAAATCATGGTTGCTAGTCTTTCTCCTTTTTTCTTTTTTCCTTTCAGTATTTTTACTAATCCTTATCAGACACCAAAATAACCTTTAGAAATAAAACTCTTAATAACAAAATTTCTGTCAAATATCTACTGGGTTTTCCTGATTTGCTGCTATGCATTTTAAGACCTAGGTTGTAAGTATAGCTGCACCACAATATATGGCATTAAAAGTCCAAGAACCTTCTGTAATGACCTTACAGTTTGAGCACGGAATTGTACCTCTCTTCCTCCAGTGAGGTAGAAACGAAAGCACACATGAAAAAAATTAGCTAAATCCAACTTTTAAAGACTGAGGCAACAAATTGACTTGGATCTAATTTTATATTCTGACTAATAGTTAGGGTGTAAATTGCCATATTTCCATTGCTATAGAAATTAAATCTCTGATTTTTGTATGTATAGAGAAATTCAACATATGTAGATAATGGCGCAATCCCGTATTTATGAAATTCCACTTTTCTATAAATATAGATGTTCAGTGATTATCAATAGAGCTGCTCATTAAAATTCAGACTTAGATACAAAATGATGCCTTTTTTCTTAATATTTGAAAACCTAAAAATATCTCTTTAGTTCTGAAAATCTGTATTTTAGCATTTACATTCAGCGGTTTATTACAGTAGGAAATAGACAGAAGAAACAAATTGTCCCATCAAAGTATTCTAAGGATTCAGAAGACCTTTTTTTTTTCCCCAGCAAACCAAATAATATGAATGAAGCCTAATCAAAGATCTATTGCTGTATTCCTACCAAAGGTGGGAAATATTTACTGTGTTTTTGAGAATCAGGCTTGTTAGGAATAAGATCAAGCTCAGTTGCAGTCTTGAAAAATTGATGTCCCTTTTACTGCATCCCTTATACAAATGGTTTTACATTCTAAAAGGCTTCCTTTAATGATAGTTTGTTCCTTTGACAAACTAGCTAATTGTCCACTGCTCCATTCATCTTAATTCAGACTCATTACCCTTCATTCCTCTTCTCTACTCTTCTGCTATGGCCTCACACTGCTCTCATATCTAGCAATGTAAAACCATTTTGCCTTAGTGCCAGAGGGAGCTTCCTTGTGCTACCTGCCAAGAAAATATGAAGTAAATGGGCTATCTCTAATCCACATACCTTAAAAGCTCTTTCTGGAGCTTTCACTGATACCTTCCCACCTTAAAACCAAACATCCCGCTTTGGTAGTTTCCACTGTCTTGTTACTGACTACCTTCACTATTTCTGACCTGAGCACTGAGCTACTCCTGGGGCTCTCAAGTTGCATATAGTCTGAGGTATGTCCTCACGAGACACCTGTGACACAGGATGAGGGTTTTTTTTTCCACTTAGAGTGCCTGGCTTCTGCCTTCTGCTGCATGACCCCGTATGCCAGACACAGCATAGATTTGGTACTTGCAGGTGCAGAGCACAGAATAAGCCTCTGCACTGACTAGCAAATGCATTTGATGAAGGTCTGTGTACAGGGAGTTTCAGGCAGTCAAGTGCATGAATCTCAGGTTCAGTATGTGGGACTTGGCTGATCTGTGTCTCCTTGCCTCCACACCACCTTGGTTTTCTGCCATTAGTAAAAACCTGTAGATAGCAATTTTGAGTTTCTCCCAAATTTCCAGACAGAAGATTAAATTAATCTTGTTCCCTGAATTTGTGCTACTTGTGCATCTCCCAGCAGCTGTCAGAACAAAGGCAATTTATAACCTTTGGCTATGTAAATAGATTTGTGAACAGGAGTTGCTTGCAGTTTTTATATATTTTGACTCTCCCTATGGAGTGCACAGCAGCCAGTCTTCCTGAGAATGGCTTAATACATTGGAGTGGATGGAGAGATCTGCATGGATTGACAATTGGTGATAAGCAAGGATCTTCTTATTAAGTGGAGATAAAAGATATTTCCTGGTGAGGACCCAATTCTACACATAAAGGCAGACAAGAAAGGAATGGTAGCATGGACTATCTGTTAGTTGCTAGGCACTTAATTCTATTGTGGACCTCAAGGACTCAGCATGGAGAACAACTGAGATAAATAATTTGTGTTGTCTGTGTCATCTCTTGCTTTTGCAAGAAAGTGTTGGTTTTTCCATGCCTAGTAATATCACTGATGGCAATTATTTCATTCTAGTATGTTTAGTACAGACTAACCATATATCTGTGTATAAATGCATATTAAATGTAAAAGGATATGAGTATGAAAATGTTTGAGACCTCCAAACCCTATCAGGTAAATAGATACATTTTTTCAGTGTAATTCAGCACTACAATGATAACCCAAAAATAAAACCTATATAAGTACAGATAAAATGGTATGAAACAACATATTGTCAGAAGCAATAAAAAAGATTTAGCAGTGCATAAACAGGATAGATCTGCAAGAGGCCAAGCATGGCAGTGGTTTATTATACACACCTACCTACTGAAAGCCATACTGAGCAGAATGTAAAATAGAAAGAAGTGGTAAATATGTGATGGCTGTTTTTATTATTCTGCTCTTTAAGAGAGATCTAATTTGATATTTGCATTCCACAAGAGTTCTGAGTTTTTGTGAGTCTGATTTTAAGAGCATTTAGCATTTATGTAACTCTCAATTCATTGATGTACAAACATGAACACTAAACGGCTGCAGTAGTGTCTCAGATTAAATATGTGAAGGTATGCTGTTGTGCTCTAGGTTTGTAAAGCACTAAACATGGAATAGGCATGGAGTTATGTCTCTTGTCCCCCTGTGTGAGAACCAGCTTCGGTATAGCTGTGTGCAGCCACTGTTCTTTGCTCTATATTGGCAGCACAAACCTCCCTAAAGCCTTCTCAGAGATGTGGGACATCAATAAGACAATTGCTGCTTTTACTCTCTTTTGTGNAAACCCAAAAACCAAACCACCAAAATAGAGTCACTGACTACATGCCTTCTTGAAGCTCTTTCTCAGCATGTGTTTGCTCAGAGCTCCAGGAAGCAATCTTACCAGTCCCATCATTAGGAAATTAAGGTGCTACATTTATGCATTATGAGATTGGCTTAAAATCATGACAATAAAGAACTAGAGGGGAAAAAAGGAGCTGTATTCCTTTATACTATTATTATTATTAGCTGTCATTTCTAAGAACCTGTAAGATATAGTAGGATCATATTTTCAAGATTTTCCTGAGCTGATATTTTAAGAAACTGGGGCTCTGAAAAATAGCCAGTATTGTGAAATTTCAATATAACCGTGAATTATCAGTGCATGTTGGAGCTGAGCTGGGCCAAATGCTCCTACAGTTTCTGGGGCAGTACAGGCTTCTAAACAGTCCCTGCCATTCTGCCTCATCTAAGTGAGGCTGTGTATTTCTGAAATCTTTAGTGACTTCATAGAAAATCTAAAATTTATCAGCTGCAGTAAACAGTTATAAGAAACATACTGAAAGCATACAATTGGCATTATTTTCCTCTTATAGGTTGCTGAGCTTACACCAAGTATCAAAGAATCTAAAGAAAATGGGTCTGAGCCACAGAACAAAAATAATATGGCCTTAATTGTGAACCTTAATGTGTGATGATTTTTAAAGAATTAAACTCAAAGCAAACACCTTTGACTTCTGGAGATTCATAGCGCTTAGGGTATACTTTCTTTAAACCCACTGGACAATGTGATTTTGGTCCTGCTCAGGTCAGGCATGTGGATTTCTGTGGGATCAGGATTCAACAAGTAAGCCTTATAACTAAAAAGTTCAGAACATGTTCTATCCTATTCCACTTATGAATTATGTTGTCCTATTTTTCCTGTGATCCTGTGCAGGACAGTTTATTTGCTGAGAGGGGTGTGAGAAGTTATCTATGTTTTCTCTAATACTGCTTAGTTATTGCAAAACTTGACAGTCTGATATGTGTTTTACATGTATACCTCCTGCTGGGAACAGGTTACACATATACAGAGGATAACTCCACTCTTCACCTGCATTGTTTTGCTCCTAGTGCAGCTAAACTTCTGTAAACAGCCATCATGTGCGTTTGTGGTCTCCATATAAAGATAAGTACTCTTAATTCTGAACTCTTTCTGTTTTGCAATGTGATTGCCTTACAAACTAGAAATGAGTAGTAATGGCTTAACTGTGCCAACAAAGCACTTCACATGGGGCACAGGTTTAGAAATGAACTTCAGCATAGACCTTGTAGACATCTGAACTCTATAAATCCACAGGTGTTTAAGTAGCCCTAAGGGCTAGGTCAGATAGCAGACTTGTTTCAGTATGACTTTACAAGATTTAGTACTGTGTAAACAACACTTGCAAGGTTTTCTCTTTACTGCTGAGTAAAACCAGTAGCAGGAAGAGCCACCTTTGATTTTTGTACCATAAAAGGTATAGTGATTTTTTTTATTTTATCAATAGTATTTGGTAGGATGTTTTTGAGCAAGACTGCATACAAAATTAAACTTTCTTAGCCAGCATGCTTTGAGGCAAAATAATATAAATTGTACTATTCCTGAAAAGAAATTGCAGAAATTGACTGGAGAGTTTGTTTTTTTCCTTTTTGTTATTTTTGTTTGTTGTTAATTTTGGTCTTTGTTCGGAGGAAGCACTCAAGTCATTCTGGAGAAAGATAAATTAGACTGTAGTTTAGTCTGCAGATCTTATGTTTGTGTATTTCAACCTAAAGTAATGTTGTTACAATTCTGTAAGCAGTTGAGGATACTTCTCAGTAAAGTAACCCCAAAGAATACGCTTGCTTGCACACAAAAACTGCTGAATTGATGGTGGGGGTGGGGGGAAGTAGAAAAAAAAAGGATGATAACTTATGCAGATTGCTGAGAACAGCGTCCTATTTTTATCCCAAAATCTGGTCTGCTACTACAGTGATTTCCATCGGTGCCTAAAAAAATTAAATAAGATTACTAAATTACTCCCCAGAATAACATAGTAGAATAGCTTCAATGGGGGAACTAGAACCTAAGGAGGAGGTGGAAGGAGTAAAACAGCGCTCAGAGAGGGAAAGCAAGATAACCAGAACCTGAGTGGAGTACAGTAATTAGGAATTGGAGAAGGAAATTAAAATCCTTAGGGAATTCAGTATCTGAGAAAGGAACTGAGAGAAATCTATTGAGGTTTATGAGAGGACAATTACTCTAGAAGCTTAATTAACTCACATACAAAGCTTGGTTGAGGCTCCTCCTTGTCCTTGTTTTTACCCTAGTGTATGACTTCAGAAAATACAAAACATTTATCTTGTCAGTGTATTAATATACAGAAGTGATAGCTAACAATTAATGCAATCATGTTTTCCTGCACCATATAGATGTCTGCTCCTTTGCACCTTATTGTTTAGATTTTAAGGTATTTTGTGTATTGGTAGTACGGATATGATTTAAAATTTCTCAATTGCCTAAGTTATTTAAATAAGTTTTGCTGTAGCTAACCACAGTATTTATGACATGAGTTGTTTTTTTTTTTTTTGTACAGTCAGCATAGAGATTTACAAGAATATATTGTAGAGATTGATAGATATTTGCTAAATTTTAATGGCAAAGAAGCACAGACAGACAGTTTTCATTGCCTTTGCTCTGTCCTGGATTGTGCTTTCTTACAGAAGTCCAGTCAAATTTGAGCTATGTGGCCTTTTTTTTTTTCCTCTGGACTGGAGTGGGACAAATGTACACATTGAATATGGTGTTCTCCATGTCTTCAAGCTGTCAGCTATCCTGACATCTGTCTACTAGTCCCAAAGTCGGAGTTTCCTTCCTCAGTCAATGACTGCCTGTAACGTACACAAAGGAATAACTTGCATTGATTCAACTTAACTGAATTACCAAAACTGTTTCTTGTAATGTGATGAGGATAAAAATCTTTGTGCTTAACTATATATTAAATTAATTCTATGGAAACATCCCTGCAGCTGCATAAACCAGAAAATTTTAGTGCTGAGAAGTGTCAGGTATTTAAGAGCATAGTATATGTGTGTGTGTGCATGTACATATATATCTATATAATGCAGCAATGTTGTCCTTTGTTAAAGAAGTGTTCAAATTGTGGATCCTGTAGTTCCCAAAAATATAATCTGAGAAAATTTTCATCTTCTCTGGAACTGGGCCTGAATTATGATACCATTCAAAAGATTCTAAATTAAATCTTACTTTTATAATTTTTTATTTTGTTTTTAAAAAAGTATATGTTATGTTGTCTGGGAAACATTTGTTTTGAAGCATTGTGCACCAAGTATTTTATTTCTGTCTTTTTCTCCCCCTTTCCATTCTTCAGGCTATTTAAAAAAACCTGCCTCTTTACAAATCACATTAGGTTTGTTGTATGCATTAAATGAAAGGCTTTCAACTTTCAGAGCAGGCTGTATGAACAATTGTCTGGTGTGTACATCAACTAGCATCCTACCTAAGTGCAGTGAATTTGGTTTGTGTTAATTACAAGGTGCATTTGACTGTGTCTACATGATAGATTAACAGTTCCAAATAACATCATATGCAAATGAAAGGAAATCCTTTTTCCATTTTATAGTGCAGATGAGAATCACAGTGTGTTCTGAAAAGAAATATAAATGCAGCTATGCCAGTGGCTTGTTAGACTGACTATATCCACTCTCACTGATGTAAGAAAACTTACATGAAATTGAATTATTACAATGTTTACGCATGGTGGTGTTATCTCTCATGGACACTTCAAAGAACAGTTCTCAGTCTAAAATCTAAATGTCAGAGAATACACAGGAAAACATAAACTAATATATCATTTTAAACTGGGCACAGGGACACTATTTTATGTTATACAAATATAGAGAGACTCTACAACAAGTGTATCTAGATCTCATTTGGGCATTCCAATATCTGATTGTTTTCTGATGCTGCTTTTGGTGTTTTGGTTTTTTTTTTCCTTGCCATTTTGCACTCTTCATTATTGGAAAATCTTCTTCATATATCTACCTTGAATTCAAGAGAGAAAAAATATACTAACAAGAATTTACTAGTATGTATCTATAGCTTAAAAAAATCTCAGGTTCAGCAGGAATCACTAGTAGTTTATGGCTATGGTCTCACCATTTTTCTCTTTTTGTAGAGGTTTTTTTTTCTTGGTTGTTTAGATACATTATATAATAGATATGCAGCAAAAGTGGATAAAAATTTTGAAGTCTCATCTTCATCACTGGCATTTCATATGCTTGACTTAATAATTGTAAAGGTCTTGATGCTCTCAAACATTAATGTAATTAGGACTCTGTAAAGTGCCTACAACAAATGGTGTATTCATGAGATGAGTATTCTAACAAGGGCCGAAAGTTTACCATACACTGACATTGTTGCAAGGAGCAATAGAGAGGTAACACAGGAGTATTTTGCATTCCCCCCAGGTACCCCATAGCTGAACTCTGTACAGTTGCTATTGCAGAAGAGGAGATGTGGTATTTTTAACAGAGTTAAGTACAATTGGTAGTCCTTCCTGGATTTGCTGGTTGTTAATATGGGAGAGGGTTGGGCCTATTAACCCGTGTTATTACTGTACCTTTCAGTTGGAGATATTTGCAATTTTCTGTCAAGAATAAACATGCAACTTCCCCCTACTTTCCCCTCATTGTTTTCAGGTGGGACTAGCATTTGGTTCTCTGTTTTTCAGAAATTTCTTGCTTGGATAAGTTGGGGTTTTTTTTTCAGTATAAATAACCTAAAAATGGTTAAGACACATTGAGGTGGAGATTAAAGTATTCCTACTGCACTGTCAGCTTTGTATTTAAAGAGACAGAGCTTCATGTGGTAAATGGTTTTAACCATGGAATAAGCTGCACTGCACAAAGCTTTAGTAATAAGGCCTGCTTTCATTAGGAAGAAATAGAAATACAAATGCAAGACGAGAAAATGTTTCTCAGCTGAAAAGGTTTAATATTGCACTGTATGTGCAGTTTACTCAACCAACAAATAGTGAGCTATGTAGTTATGAAAAATAGCACTGCTGTTTCTATGATTTCTCCTCTGTGTTTCATTGGCTACCTGCCTATCTTTAATTTGGTGTTAAGAGTTTTGTCTTATGAATTATTAAGATAGAATTCTGTTCTTCTGTTTTTATTCACGTTTCTCTGAACTGCTTGCTTTGTACAATACATCAAAGTAAAAATAAAGTTGAGAATCCTTGAAATTCTTGGAACCACATTGATGTTGATTATAAAAAACACCATAAGAATTAAATCTGGATTTCCCATCCCCTAGTGAGCTATGGACTAGGGAATTTCAAAGATTGATACATCTTTAAACCGAAAGAAACTGTAGTGGCGGTTTCTAATCTCCAGGATAACCAAGTCACAAATGCAGTGAGCCCTGTAATTTATGGTTTAGTTTAGTTGCACCTCTAATTAAAAGCAAACAGAAAGTGTGTTTGTAAGTTCCTTTCGTTTGAATGAGAACAGGCAAACCCTTTCTCAAATAACTACCCTTTCTTCACACAAATTTCAGCTCTCTGAGAGCTCTGAAAGGAGTTTATAGAAAGTGGCTGCTGATAACTAATTCTGGCAAGGAGGTCACTGCCATTTCAGTCTCTTGTATTGTCATTCGACTTCTTAAAAGATAAGGAGAAACCACAACAGTAAATAACAGGGACTGCCAGAAAAGACTATTTTTAAAAAAAAATTTAAAATAAAAAATCAGTAGAAATGGTAGGCTCAAGTTTTAATGTCTATGGTCATGTCAAATGAACTGACAAACCGTTCCATTTCAATAATAATTATGCATTATTTTAAATTGTGTGATTCAGAAGTGACATAAAGGGTCATTTTGGAAATCAGTTATATATTACTTGATAATCTAATGATCATTCCTACTTTTTTTAGAAGGGTCTCTTTTTTTATAAGCATTGTGAACTAATTTATAGGACTGATAAGAAAGGCTCTCTTTTTGTGTTCATTAACAATATTTCTAAAATAAGGATAGCAAAGAAGTTTTTGATTCCCAAACACTATTTTTCCTTAACATTTCAGAGGTTATTTACTTGTGCAAAGCCTAAATTTAAGCATTTGGTTCTATGAACGCTGTCTCTGCATTTGTCTGTGTTTCATTTTGTCTTGCTACAATGTCATCTTCTTGCTTATTTATCATTGCTGTTGTACAAAATGGTATTTTGAAAATTAGCAATGCTGTTTTAAAACTGTTGCATATATATAAAACAGCTGAAAACTGGCATCCCATTAAAATAATAAATAAAGCATGCACATCATTATCACTGTGCATGAGAAAGTTGTTACATGAGGCCAGTACTTCATTTGAGAGAACCATTTAATTGAATTTTGATACAGCTAAATAGCACCTTTGTTAAAATCAAAATGACCTTGTGTAAATGTACTTCAGAAATTCACCCAGGTAAAAGAACAGTTACAAGAATTCAGTAACTGCAGTGCATTTTACATGGTTGTATTCTCATTAAATTGATCGCAGTTTTGCCCTCTGTTTTTCCCATGTATGGAGAGGAGTAAATTAACAATTTCCATTTTTAAAACATTCTTGCTTTATAAATTAGTTCCCTTTCTTTCAGCTTTTATACTCCACGCTCTAGATAATAAATGTGCTCACAAAAGACTTGTCTGAAATAATGAAGCTGTTAAAGAACATTGTAATTTTTTACTTTAATAAAATTAATCTGGCCCTGTAAACCATTGGAAGGCAAACTTGCTCTTAGAATGCATTGCAGTACCATGTTTGTGACACTGATAGATAACTATTAACTCCTTTTGAGCCTTAAAATGCTTCAGAATTGCAGAGTAAAGAATCTAAAACTGCAGATCTTATTCAAATGAATCAGGATAGAGCAGATGGTTGAAGAAGGCACACAAGCAAGAAGTAAATCTCCTGTTCTCCCTTTCTGGTTGCTTTGCCCACAGAGGAATAACGATTCAAAGAAAATCAGTAATCATGGCGGATGTCATTAGCATATTCCCAATAAGGGAGCTTACATAAAAATTCCCAGAGAAAATGAATGGCTGCTAGTATAGATCAGTGTGCAAACAGTGTGTTTCCAGCTGCCTCCCAAAACATGGATTTTCCAAGACTTTCAGAAATGAAGTTTGAAAAACTGAATTAAAAGAATCACACGTTTGCTTAGAGAAGGGACGGATATTTTATTAGCTGGTACAGCTGTATTTAACACACTTGTCAGTTGTAATGCTGAGCGAAATAGTCGCAAATAAGTTCTTCCCTTAAAATTAAGATATCAGCAAGCCTGCAATAAAACATAGGGAGAACCTTTTGCTACTTGGTTGTTTCTGTCTGGAGAGGAGTGTGCAAACCGCTGTAAATCCCTTCCCCGACATGTTTTCTGATTGCATTATTGTGAACGCATGTGGTAAATGTCTGCTTGCTTGTTGGTTCACAGAAGTTATTAAGTTGTTCACAAATCAGTGGCAAAGCAAAACATTTTCTCAAAGTGTTGCGGAAGGAGTACTAACCTAGACAAATGGCTGTTTTCTTGTCTGTCCATAAGCAATGGGAAGCCCATTAGCCAGTGTAAATGAGCATAGCGCTATCTGAACAGTCAAGCTGCCACCTTTCATTTATAAGGAATTAGGATTTTGCCTCTTATTTTCAGCTTTTTGCTTAGGCTATTTCAATTTTTTTTTTTACTTTTTATTTTTTCTTCCCGAGGAAAATGAACGCGAATTCAAGAATTGCATGCCGGATTGTCACATTCTTCTACTTAATATAGTTCAGAATGTAATGAGATACTGTGTTATTCTCATTTGCTTTGCTCCATAGTATAGGCACGGTCTAAGAGTAAAGCATCACTGCTCTGGCCTCTGGATTAGGCAGTCAGCTGCCATTGTTGCAACTGGAAAATGCATGTCTAATTTCTTGTGTGCCAGGCTGAATATTTATCTCCTATTGGTTCCCAATACAACAACAGACTAACAGTCACTAAAATAAGTGCCATCACCTAGATGGTTGATAAATCTGCTTCGAAAAGCAGCCGTGAGACATGGTATTGACAGGTTTTGTTGCTGAAATAAGAGAGAGACTAGGTAAGGGTGACCATGTCTCTGCAGATGCCATCATTGATTGTGCCAGCAGGAGGCAGATGGTTAAAGGATACAATAGGAACTGTCACAATAGTTTCAATTTTATTATTGAAACCCAAACTTTCACTGGCAGTGGACAGATTGCCTTCATTTTTCATCCATGAAACATCTTCTACGTTTCCTCAAAAAAAAAAAAGAAAAAAATCTTTTAAACTAGTACTGCAACCAATAATGCCTTTTATGTATACTAAGATGGTAGAAACCATTAATAAAATGCCTGTCAACAGCACATCTCCCTTTTCTCTTTAGCAAAAAGGGGAGAAATCATTAATTACAGTTTCTGTCACACACAAAAGACATGGTTTTTGTTCTGGTCTCTTAGCACTTTAACAGCATGAATTCACCTAGTGGCCACCTATTCTGCAAAATTTGAAAAGGAATGTGTCCTTATCCATCTATGCAAAACCTTCTGAAGACATTGCATGTGTCTGCCGGGGCAACAAATGCAGTATTTTGGGTTGACACTGAAAAGGAGGATTATGAATATGGATAGGATGCAAATACTCCATCTATCTTAATCAGAATACAGGAATTCAAGCTGTTGTAGGAGGAGGGGGAAGGAAGGGGGAGAAAAACCTTAGAAACCTAAACGGTAGGGGCCTGATCCTGCTCTTACCGATGTCAGCTGGAGTTTTACCACTGAAATTATTGAGGTCAGGATTGGGCAGTAAATTTACAGGATTTCTTGTTAGAGTAGCATTTTACATGCAGCTCTGCCAAATGCATTGACTTTGATTGAGATTGCTCGCTCTACTGATCTTATATGTATTTTAAGTATTTGCTGAAAGGTGGACTTAAAAACCACTGCTATTCATTCATCACATCTGAAAAGTATATTAGCATGTAGATTTTATATATAGAAATTAAACAAAAAAATCTATTGCAAATTTGAAAAGAATGCTTAACGGTTTGTTGGAGCAGACAATCGTAATTATTTCACTTTATCTAATTAGGATAATGTCAAAAAAGGTCTAAGTTTCTAGTTTTTTCCCAGCTTATCATTTTTTATTTGTTTTAATGGATGTCTGTGTTGCCTTTAAAAGCAGAGTACCAAAGAAATAGCTTTTTAAGATTTTTTCAGTTGAAATTATCTATTTGTTTAAACTGTGAGAATTGCATTTTTGTTGCTCTCTGGTTTTGGTTTTTGGTTTGCTTTTTTTTTTAATATGCTATCTAAATATTTTATGCGACCCATATAGAAGATTCTTTTCTTTCTTTGAAAGAAGTCATCACTGAAATCTGGCAAATCGTAAATCAAAATATGTTTTCATTGTGAGCATATGAGACTTTTTTCAGCCTTCAGATCTAATGAAACAGAAAGCAAATACAATGCTCTCATTCACTCAGAAGGTAAACATATGTCTATTAGAGACTTCTGAAATGTGTCTTTTATGTGTTTCAGTTTCAATATATGTCTCATCAATTGTAAATTAAAGGCCCAAACTGTCTGTTTGGGTCTTATTGTTTCACAAAAATATCAGTTTGATAAAAAAATACCCCTTTTAGAATAGAAATTTAAGATGAAATTCTCAGTTGATATAAAGACAGTGTAGATGATCAGGTTTCAGTATGTGTTTTGCATTATGAATGCAGAGTATAATTCTCAAAATAGAGAGGTAAGTGACTTGTTGCTCCTACACCTGATGTTATTATTTACTGTTCCTTGATTAAGAAACATGAACTTTTACATGTCTACAAGTAGACCAATATTATTTATAGTCTAATATATGAATACAGTATATACTAGAACTAAATCCTTTTTAGTATTTGGCAACTTTATCATCAAATTTCAGTGGATTCCCTGAAAAAAGCATAACAAGCAGTTTGGGCTATGTCTTGTATGCTTTTGTATGGAGATGGATGGGCAAGACCTTTGATCATGCATAGGAATAAAGTAAATAGTTTTAGCTCACATATTCTACATTACCTGTTTCTATGCTTGCATGCCAAAAGCTGTAGTAATGATCTAGTCCTGCGCAGCTGAAGTCAGTAGAAATCATATCACACATTTTAAAGTCATGGAAACCATAGCTCTATGTTTTTTGATAATTGAGTCTAAAATGTATAGTGTTAGTCTACTCAAAATTTGCCTGGGTGATAGTCCTCTTATGGGGATGTTTGAATTTGAAAGTAGTCTAATACTTACTTTGATGTCAGTGAGAAAGTTTTGTCAGAGGGCTCATCAATTTGGGGTTTGTCATCTAAGTATGGATGAGCTATACTATAGGTTTTGATCCTACAAAATACATAATTCAGATCACCAAGATATATAGTATGGATGCAGCTATTAATCTGTCAATTCTGAAACATAACAACAAACTAGTCTGTGAACTACATACACTCTTTTTACTCTATATGTTTTTAAACCTTGGGTGAGCAGAATATTTTAGTAGCATTGGTTAAAAATGTCATGTCTGAAAAATTTGGCAAGTATTCAGAGTCATTTATTCTTTCACCATGATTTAATCAGAATAGTCTTATATCTCTTTTGTGTGTTGTCAAATGCTCACCACAATTTGTCTCCCCCCATGGTGGAATGACAGATTGAGCAAATAAGCAAAGAGCTGGAACATTTGACTGTAATTGCAATGTCAGCAGTGTTAAACTATATTTATGAGAAGAAAGTTAACACTGTGACATTAATAATTTCATCAGTTGTACATGTGTTTGTTTCATAAACAAGTAAGCTATTTTTTATAAACTGTCTGTGACCAATACTTTGTTCTGCTGGAAGAAGCCTACAAATTCCATTTTTGAATAAAAAAGCAGGCACCAAAAATTGTTTTGGGAAGAAAAAAAAAAGGTATCTTTTAAATACCTGCCCTGAGCCAGACTCTATAAGTCATGGCTTTCCTGTCAATAAGCAAAAATTAATGGCTAGAAGCATACAATAAAATAGGTAGGCCTAGGAAGTGTAGTATTTTGTCTTGCTGTACTGTAACTCTAAAATCACTTTAGGCAGATACCTGAAGTCTTTTATTTTTTCTTTACTTTTTAAACCACTAGATGCTCACCTGCACTTTCAGTGATTTATGGCACTATACCAAACATACCAACTAATAAAGATAGTTTGTTACTCTCTAATTTTGGAGGGACATAGCACATGAAACTGTGCAGCAATCTCTTACCTATATATTTCACTCTATAAGGGGAAACAATAAGAGAGAACATGACACATATTAAGGAAGTAAATTACAGTGTTATACTCCTTGGTCCAATAAACCACTGTTGGCTGTCATACTTCTGACTACTGAGGTGTTGTTTTGCACTACAGCTTAATCAGCTGGGTCTAAGCTGCTCCTTGGTGTTCACGTGCCTTAGGCAGTATAAATACTGTGATTCACATGCACGATCACATGAGCCTGTGCTGTGCATTTTATACAATGTTGAATAAAATTACTTATTAGAATGATTGATGGCATACTTCTTAGCTACTTAAGTTATGAGAGGTAGAGTTTAAAAATATATAAAGTGATTCAGAATATTTTGAAGTCGCTTGCATATGAATTTAAACTCAGCTGCTCGTGATTCTAGCATAGGTGACTTTGACCCAATAGGCTTTCTGGCTGTGCAGAGGAAAAATACAGCTGCCCGAGATGTAGCATTTTTGAGGTAGTAGGAAATGCTATGAAAATAAAATGTTGTTAATTTTGTATTCTGTCATTTTAATTTGTAAATAGATGTATAAGTATACTTAGCAGAAGAAACATTAACTACTTACACTTACTGTGCTTCCACAAAGTTGCAAATGTTCTGGGCTCCCTGGCAGGGAAACAGACCAGTCTCACGTCTGTTCTTTTGCTGTATTCACCCTTAATCAGTTATCAGAAGTGATTAATAGAAAAGAAACGGTGCGATCAAGAAAGGAATAATATTGGGTGGTCATGCATTATTATGATCTTCGTTTCGCAAAGATCTGGTAATTGCATCTCCCCATGATGGAGGGTCCTTACCCATACTTCAGTCAAAGGAACAGGTAGATGATAGACTTCTGAGGCAGTGTGCAAAAGACCTGTTTCCATAAGATCCAGCATTTTACTTTTGGCTTTAAATCTGCCCAGATGGTGTGCAGCTCCTTTAAGAGATGCAGGAGTGTACTGTGATAAACTGAGCCATCTGGACCCAGTAACCTCCTGAGGTTCCTACAGTGACCAGAGCAGATAGTGTGGGTTTGTGTGATTGTTGGCAGATCATATGCATGGAGAGATTAAGATTTCTACTCTTTAATCACAATGCATCACTAAAAAACAATGATACCTTAATTTTAATGGGGCATCTAATAACTGGGACAATAAGACCTTCCAACAAATATCCCACAGGAAGCTCGTCTCCCAAAGCCTGAGGACCATGGGAATCCTAATATATCATCTCATGATAACATGAATTACATTCACAGCTATCACATCCAGAGATTGTTTTGATTTTCTCCATTGGTCTTTCAATCCTTGAACTGCTATATATTTCTTCCCCAAATGTAAGTCTTATGCATGTCCAGAGATGGAAGTCTGGATATAGAAAGGAAGAGAAAAGAAACAAACTGTGGAAATTTCTCTAGCAAACCTTTTCTACTGAATTACCATTCTGGGCATCTGTGGAAGGGCCAGGTACAGTATGCCTCACTGATGCTGACAGAGTAAGAATAAGTAACATTATGCACGTGCATCTTTTACATCTACACAAAACCTTGAATGGAAATTTCAGCATTAGACAAACAAAAAAGAACCCCAAAGCCTACAAAACAATACAAAACAACCTTACAGAAATAATATCTGATTCACCCGGCACAATTGTCAGATTATAAAAACAGACACAGGACGTAGCATAATTTGTAGAAGAGGCAATGCACTTACTCTTAAGGCAGGCTGTCTTGCTGGATAAAGCATCTGTCACTTGCCTTTCAGGTCTCTAGAATATCATCACCTCTTTTTTTAGGTGAAGACAGTTGAGGTATCTGAAATTTGACTACATCACAAACCTAGGAAAGCTTTGCAGTATTTGGTGCAATTGATGTGTTCAGGTGAGGTCAGAACTGAGTAAGCATGAAAAGTGAGTCATTTGTCACAGAGAAGAGATTCCAGTGGGAAAGTAGAAATGTATTCAGTGGGACAGTAATAGAGAATTCATATTACAGCCACCTGCTCTGTACCGGGCCTGTAAATAATTTGAAAGCTACTTTCTCTCTATAAGCTTCACAATTAGGCTGCTTCTATCTTTTCAAAGAAAGATGGGTTAGAGGCCAGCTGGTTGGAAGACTTATTAAACTTTTACGGATGAGAATCTCTCCAGCCAAGCAATGAGTTCACTAGTGAAGCAATACAGGGAAACTCTTACTGAGAAGGTCTCCATTTTGCCTGGCATAAACAGGGTTGTCTCACTTATCCTTATCCTACTACTATGTCTGTTACTGACATAGTAGTAGGATTCTAACCTTTAGAAGGTGAAATATTCACGTGAAATATAAAAGCAAATTAGTTTGCAATTAGTTTCCGAGCTTGATGTAAATAACTAGTCTCTTGAATATACTAATACATAATGTAATGATTGAGCTCAGTGGAATTAATCTGGATTTTTAATGCATTCAGTCCAGTTGGACCAGTATAAATGTGCAGTGTGTTTATTGTATCTGTAGTGTGAAATTCTTAACCATCTACCGTTTACACAGTAGTAATGGTAAAATGCCTCTCTCCTCTCTTAGTGGAATAATTATCCAAGTTATATTTTGGTTATGATACTTGGCAGAGCAGTTCTGACATTTCCACATTTTAATCTTTCAAAATATTTAAACACATATGAAGTAGATGACTGCGGACGAATTCTTGAAACCAGGGCTAGTGAGCACACTACACTGAATAATTTTAACACAGAGCAGAATGACACCTTGCTTTCTCTCTGGTGCCAGTGCTCGATTTTCAAGCATCATACAGCCCTCTGCTCTGATCTCTGTATGTTGTCTGTGTTTCATGGGAAGTTGCTGAAATGAAAAATGCACAGGACTGGTGTGGTGGTAGCAGTGGTAAGAAGAGTTCTTAAGAGTTAGGAAGGATGTCTCCCAGTGCATTTCTTTTTCCTGTCCTGTTGCCATTGTGCAATTGCATTGACCTCCTGCCCCATTCATATAACTGCTTTGTAACAGATACAGAATGAATAGCTTTTTGACAGACAGTTTTATATGAATTTACTGTAAATCCCTTGTCTGCTTGCACTGTAGTAAGTTAGGTAGCCAGCAGGACCCTCAGTAGTGTTGTTTAGTGCTGGTTTCCCTCCTTCCCTGCCTCCCTCCCGCAGCTGAGTCTATTTCCACATCCTATGGAGTGCCATTCAAGCAAGAAAGCCCTTTTTAACTGTCATTCATGGAAAGAGTATTAGGCTGCATATAGCTGGACTGGCACACTCTCTGGCTGAGCCTCACTGATCAGATGAATTGTTTGAGCCAGCTATTTCTTACATGCAAACAGGGAGAACTTGTTCAGACAGTACAGTCACCCTAGAATGGCATGCAGGGATTTAGCAAAGTGCATGCATGGGACGGCCTTTTTAATCTTTGTTAGGCTCTTTCTATAACAGAGCACATTCAGGAATGATGAGAAACGGCTCTGTCTTTCACAGCCCCAGGAAAGAAACAGAATTTTAGTGTTTGTTGGTGTTGCTGTGTGTTTATATTTTCTTTCTGTTAATGCCCCTATTGAAATAAAAAGGTTTCTTTTAACCTTTTCCTTAAAATGAACAACAATCCTGTGTAACACACCCAGATTAATGCTTCCCGACTTCTTTAGACTGAGTGTAAGGTAGTGACTAATGACCTAATAGTAACGTTAATTTTATGTACTCTGGCAGTATTATCTTTGTTTGGGAAATTAATATTAATGTGAAGACAAAATACACAGTGATAATTGTATTTAGGAGCACCTATCTGTCAGCTGAAAGCAGAGGAAAATGTGCTTCATATGTACTCCAAGTAAGCCAGAAGGTTATTGGAAAACTTCTGGAAACAGAGGAACTAAATAACATTAAAACCACATTTGTTTGCTCTCTTTATAGGTGGGATTCCTCACTAATATAGTATGAATTTTCTCTTGAAAAGGAGCAAAGAAGAGATAATGTATTTTCAAGGATATAAGTCTGAAGTAGACATACATTTCTGATCTTATTGATTTAAAACAAAATATGGTGACAAAATGCACTTGCAGCTGTGAAATGTCATGATTGCTTTTGTGTTTTAGTGGCACTGCAGAGTGAGAATTACCAATGGTCACAACAGCTCAGGGTGGAGTTTTGTTGTTCAGTTCTGTTATTATCAAAGTGTGAAACACAAATTAAAAATAATGTATTTCTTTTTTAGTACGTTATGACACTTTAGCTTCACAATTCTTTGATTGTCTTTTTCCATTGCTAGTGAGTTTATTCAGGATACTTTTCAAACAGTTAATTGTGCGAATGAAGCAAACTGTTTATACTTTGCCAGAACAAAGCAGCAGAATATATTATTTTAAAAATAAGTAAAAATAAAGTTTAGAGGGTTTTAAAATCAAATGTAAAAATATAGAATGGCATACTTAACCAGCTGCATTCAAGTCCTTAGAACCAAAATGAGTCTTTTCCAGCAAAAAGGTATAGAGTTACATTTTGATCTTTGTTCCAAGCCTCATACCTTTTATGGAAAGTGAGGCACTGAAAAAACATTATTAATTAATATCATGTCCAACTCAAAGTTATGTTCAATATTTTATTTTACTGACAAACACCGTTGTTCCAATGTTTTGAACATGAAATCAATCCTTCAAACAAATTACAGTAGCCAATCTCAACAGTGCTGGTTCTGTGGGAATGTTAATCTTCTCTTGAGTACCAGGAAATGTATTTATTTGGAGCCTGTGTGAAAGGAAAAAAAAATGTTGTTGGAGAGTGAAAAGTGAGAGAAAACAAGAGAAAGTGAAATAGAAGGAATGGAGTGTCAGTTCATTTAATAAAATAATAAGCAAGCTTTGCTGCTTGTTCTTCTACATTATTGAAACTCTCAAAAACTATTCCTTAACTGCTACAGTCTTACATGTTGAGAGGTTCCTTGTCCAGCACTGCTAGAAATTAAGAAGAATCATTAGAACAATTTTTCTCTTCTTTAAAATAAAATTATCTTTTTACTCTTCACATGCTGGTTCTGTTCCGTACCTAAGAATATCAGAATAAGCAACAAATAAAATCTGATTCATGTCACTGCTATCTGGAGTGCCTTTAAAGAGTTATTAATCTGGAATTAATTTTTGTTAATAAATGTTTAGGATAAGGACCATATCATCAATGAGTATTAATTACCATAGATTTATCAAATGACAGTGAAGTTGATCCCAGTTCTCATAGGAGAGAACTTGAGTGGAAATGTCAGCCTCTGCTTGCACATCCTTTGGCTGAGGACCAAAGTCTGTGCAGGGACTAGCACGATAGCACTCAGGTGTAGTCCTTGTTGACTGGTAATTTATTTCAAGAGTTGAATCAAAAGGAAGATTATTTTAATTGACTCCAGTAGACAGTCAACATTTATAGCTGTAGGAAATACCTTCTTTTATACTCCTTCTCTTTTGATTCTTGCCATTCCTTTATATATACTTGCTTATTCAATCACTTCTGGCAGTACCATGTCAATTTAGCAGTAATCTAAATCTAAAATAAAAGAAGGATCATAGCATTAGCTCTGACCAGATACCTCAAAGTCCTAGATAGGTGGCTACAGAACATGCACAGATTGATTCTACACTGTGTGTACAACTGAGTCCAAGCCAGACTAATGCTTACAGAGCTCCAAGATGCAGTGGGCGCACAAGTAAGGTGAGCAGAAAACATTGTGTGCATACCTGTGAAAACTTCCAGTGTGTGTACTGCATCTCTTTCCATGTGGGAGGATTTTCCTCACATGTGCATTCTTTAAATGAAAGTAAGTTGTCACCTGCCATGGTGTGCTACTTGTTCAGTTCTCTCCTATGGTTTGTAGTGCAATGTTCTACATCAATTAAAAACAGATGAGAGAACAGTTTAGCTGAAGAGTTTGTTTCCTTGTAATCAACTGCAAAAAAGACCAAGGTCATGTAACAGATTTCTTCTTCACTCTCACTTAGCAAAGGAGGCTGTGTGAATGCAAATTGCTTTATTGGTGGAGGGAATTAAAATTATAAAAAGCTAGGCTTAAAGAAGTGCAAAATCAGGACTGTGTCGGAACAGGGACAATATAATTGTGGTATGGATTCCCATATGGGACTAAATTATCTAGATTTTAGTAATGTCAGCAGTTCTGTGTGACTGCTGGAATGCAGCCAATGTGCCACATTTGCTTCATTTTTAAGATGGTTCTGATTCTATGCAACTTTAAATATGCAGAACGCTAAATTTGCTCTAGGTGTCATAGTGGCACTTCTGTGCTGCATAATTTTGCATGTTAATTTTATTTAATAGAAACATAAAAGTAGCCTAGTATGTATCATAATCCAAAGTAAAGTTTTTGTGATTTTGGTCCAGCTTATGGTATCTCCAGAAAAAGACTGCTTAATTCTATGAGTGCATACCAAGGTTGTCTCCCTTTACAGTGCATTCCATTCAGTAATACTATTTTGTAGCAACTCAATAAAGCTGATAGTTTTTCTGGGTAATTACCCACAGCCCCCTGCAGGACAAATTAGCATTCATGACCTGAATAATGCTTACTAGAAAGAGTTCAATGGAATTTACTTAATCAGAATCATTGCTTTCTCGTGGCTACACTATTTTTAACTTAGTCCCCATTGTCTGCTAATAGCAAAAATCCTGTCAGTGCCAGGTCCAACTTGGCACTGGATATACAAGGAGAGAAAGATTATCCTTCTCAGAGGTGCACAGTGTATTTTTAAAGCTTATGGACTGTATTCTGCAGTCTTTACTCAGACCTTGCTTAGGTAAAAGTGTATTGAAGTCAGTGGGAGATTTGCCAGATGACAGAGTGTTGAATCAGACATTATGAAAAGAAACGTATATATGTTTGCTAGGCGGTACATGATTTATAATTTCTAGTAGCCATGAAAGGCTGCTAAAGAGGACTTTCAAAGGTGATTTTTCTTTTCTGGTTTCAAGCCATTTTGTAGGGTTGTTTGGTTTGTTTTTTTGGGTTTTTTTTTTGTTTTTCTTTTTTATTTAAATACCTCTGATGTTTTCCAAATTAAATAAAATAGGAATAGCCATTGCTTTGATGGTTTGGACAGTCCGTGTTTTGCCTTCCACTTCCTAAGACTGTGTAGGACATCAAGGTTAGTACAACAGAGGTGAGCCCTACTTTGGCTTAAACATATGCTCACTGAAGCAGACTAGGAGTATTGGAGAAAACTTCTGCAATATTAAGGAGATTAGGTGCATGCACACACAACCACAACCACCAACAAAATCGGAAAAATACACAGCAGGAAAACTACGTGAAGTTAAAGCTACTGCTTCCTGTGAAAAAAAACTTGTGTTTTAAGTGTGTATTCCTTGCACAGGGTGTATCAATCACAGCAATAGGAAACGAGAGTTGGACCCAATTTGTACAGAACTCAAGGGCTTTGCCAGTGTTGTCTGACCAATGACTTCAAACTACAGCCAAATAACTTTAAATTCCTGCTCAAAGCTACAATGTTAGAGAATGTGTGGAATTGTAGTCCTTTGACATACCTTTTAAGCAAAGATCTTTTGCTGCTCTCAGTGTGTTTTTGCACAGTAAGATGCAGGTAAAAGCAAATTTTAATGACTGATTTAATGGCTCTGGAAATGGGTGTTGACAATAAAGGTGGTGGAAATATGGGAAACTTTGGAGGACTCTTCAGGGCAATAGTATTAGTGAAAGGAGGTGTATATGAATGAGTACTAATATACAACACACAAATTCAGTACACCAAACCCCCAATTTTAACTTCGGTGTCTCTCTACAGCTCAGCCTACAGGAGTCAGAATAATCCTAGGTCAGATGAAGCAAGAAATGCGACAAGCTGAATGAAAACATTGTGAACTGTTGAGAGAAGAGAAACTAATCAAGGCCAAATTTATCCTCAGCTGTATGTTAGCACAATCCAGTTCAGGATGATCCTGACTTACTTGTTTTTGTAATTGTCAGGAGGTATTAAGTACTGCTGCTCTGTAAGGAATGGAGTAATAACATTGCAGACACAAGTACATTTGATTGTTCATAGGTGCAAAAAAAGGGAGTTGTCCTTTAGGTTTGCACTTCTTTTACTTTAGCACTAGAGACTACACCAGGATATTTCAGACAGATTTCCTCTCTGCCTTCATTGAAGAAATACAGTCTGCAGAAGTGAAGCAACAAAAATTGCTTCCTTGAAGAGAGTACTCCAGTTTCAAATACATTAGATGAAATAACAGGTTAATTTATTTTAGATGAGCATCATATTGTTTATTTGAAAAGGAGATGTAATTACAATGGAAACCTTAACACTAGCAGAATTTAAAAAGAAGTCTTAGTCACTAAGGTGGAGTTTGTGTAGTCTGTTTGGCTTTGGTTGGACTGACTCATCCACAAAGTAGACTGAAGCTTTCCTCTTGGATAATATCACCCTATCCCACACCCATCAATTATTTAAAACTTCTTTTCTGGATCTTCACATCCATACTTGAATTCAAATGTTTCCAGAGAAGGGTAAATTTTGTTATAAAATTCTAAATTTTCAAGGTCAGTTTTTACTTTTAAATTTCGTTTAATAGATTCATTTAAATTTGAGACTAAATGTTGCTTTCCTTGGCTTTATATATGTATGTAGAAAGGTTTTGAGAGAATATCACAATGGGGGAGAGAGTTAGGTTGTGAAAATACTTCTCAGGAAGTCTGAATTTCCTTCAGAAACACTTCTTTCATCAGGTAGCTGTCCAGAGCAACTAAGGAGAAAATAATGGGTAAGAGAGCTTCATAGGAATTTATTTTGCTGTTTTACAGCAACATTGCCTAACTCTCTTTTTTACTTCTGCTTTTTACAAAATGGTGCTAAAACAATCTTTTGTATTCCACAATTATATTGACAAAAAATAAACTATGAGTATAATAAATTTTATACTCTTTTGATTTTTGGTTCATATTATTCTAGTTCACATGGTTAAGAGAAAACTTTAATCAATTTTAAAATAAATGTTAAAAAGTAAAACTGAGTCAGCAAATGGCCAGACTTCCAGAACCTCATTTTTTCTTTAATGTCAATGTAAGAACAGGTCACACATGCAAATCACCAGATTGAAGCTCAAATTCATTTACTAAAATAATGAACTTGATCAACCACTCCCATCAGGGTTATTTGCTGAAGACAGTACATCTAAGCTGTGGATGTACTGGTTGAGGAAAAAGTAATGAAATGTCAGTCTTTTCAAATACTCTGTTTATTGCTTATGGATTAAAACAGGCGGTTATTGATAGTGTTTAATATAAAGCAATTATAACTTTTCCATAGATACGGGTGTGCAATGCAGAATGCTTCAAGCAGTATCTGTCTGTATGGAATCATAGTTCTTTGCCCAAGAACTGTTTATTCATTCTGATGCAACAGCAATTAGAAGTCACCCACATAGAAACTCTGAATGGCTTGACAACAATTAAACTTGCAGTAGCACTGATAACCAGCAGTAACTGTGAATATTTCTTAATGAGATTCCTAAACCCATTTTGCCTGGATGCACTGACCTTTGGAATTAAATTCTGAGAGTTTCCTGCTACTTACAGGATTATCAGACTACCTACCTTGGGCCTGAAGTGAGGCAGCAGCACTCTTATCTAGTCAGTGTAAGATCATAATTCTCATCTGTAGTCATGTACAAAGCAAAGAATTAAAGAGAAGCCTTTTTAACCATTGCAGAAAAGTTTACAGTTCCAGGGAATGAGGAACAGGAAAGTATCAAAATTATAGCATTTAAATGGGTAAACTGCTGCAGTAGTTTGCAAACACATAAGAATTGAAACCCTCCTCTCTGACATGTGCCCATCCTGGTTATATCCATTGTCCTAGGTGGAGATAAGGGACCGGTTTGGCTTTGCTCATGAGGGAACAGGAACAGCGGGAGCACTGTGCTGGCTTCTCTGGCAGCCAGTCTGGGAACTGAGATACAGCTGCCTGATTAGAAGTGAATAACTGAGAGATTGACATGACTTCAGTCTATCTTGCACTGTGAGGTGTTATGGCATCTGACAAGACTGAAGGAAAAAATTCTGTTGGGAAGACACTTATGTTTGCTGTGCAGCTCAGTAGAAGAGAAGTTGCCAATATCCTGCCATCCAAAATGGCCAAGATCAGAAATAGCTCAAAAGATGAGGTATTATAATACTTCATGATGAGCAGAATTTTTAATCCCAAGCTAGAGTTATGCTGTCCATTTATTACAATGTGCATTTGTGAGAATTTGTGCAAAACAGATGTCAAGGGGAAATCAGGCCTCGAAGGTTTAGGGATTTATATTGGGAAAAATGGCTGGATATTATTTAATTGGCTTTTTTAGGAAAAGTATGAACTATTGCTCCTGATATTCTTAGTTTATCTTGAGCTGTTATAAAATATTCTGCCATACATGACAGTGGTGAGTGCCACCCTGTATGATTTCATCCATGCACCTTTTGTCTTTAGTCAAGAAAATTATTGTTATGGGGAAGGATGGTCACAGTCTTGTCCAGGGCCAAACGACACAACAGAGGGGATGATGGTGGGTGGAGATCTACATAAAAAATTCTTGTATTTGAAGTGGTGGGTGATTTATGTAACTCACCCTTTCCAAAGAGTGGATATACTTAGTGTTATATTCTAAAAGCTTGTTCTTGTCATTATTAAACTTTATCAATGTGCACACTGTTAATATCTATTTATATTTTGTTGAAGGTCTAAAGATATTTTCATGGTTTTTAACAGAAACTAATGCTTTAGATTTGCAGACACATTGACATAACATTATCTTTGGGAAAAAAATTTACAAGTCAAACAGTGTACTATGTCTTGTGTAATATTTGAGTGGGAGCTTTTTTATCAATAATGGCTTTGCCAAACACAGAAGTATACTGGAGACCGTGACCTTTGGAAAACAATGTTTCGTGACATTAATCTACATTTAATAGAGGGGTTTGTATCATCATTTTGGTTTCTATCTGCATTATTGCAGCACATAGGCTGTCACCTGCATTTATGTAACATGAGACTGATTATTCCTTATCATGCACAAAATGCAGACCTCAGGAAAGAGTTCATTTTGGACCATTTCCAGGGGTATGTGTAACATGTTACAAGCAGAGTACTGCTTTTAAGGCTATCGAGTGCAATTTACACTCTTTCTCTTCAGTATGTCTTATGCTTGACAAGATAATTGCCCCCCATAACACACACAACCTAGAACACATTCATTATAAAGCCATTGTATTGACATATAGATACAGATATCGGTGAAGGAATGTAGTTGATATTCTTTATGCAGCATATGAGGAATATATCTTCATAAGTAAAATAGAAGTTGGCGATTGTAATAAACTGAAGATAAAGAATAGAAAGCCTTGCATGCGTAAGTGTTCCACTCCTCAGAGAAAACAGAATGCTCTATTTCACATAAATAACTTTAAAGAGGTGGTGGTCATCAGATTTTATATTTTATTGTGAACTTTCTTAGCAGTTTGTGAGTATTCTAGACTTCAGAATACTATGTACCTATACTACATATGCATATATACACATATATATGGTGCTTTGAGCATATATCCTTCTGGAACATAATATATGCATATTGGAACATCTTATCTGAGTAGTTTGTTATTTATTATTATAAGTCTATACCCTAGATATATAGATCATTTAGAACAAAAGACAAAAATTAATCTTCCTGAATATTTGTAAGCAACAAATGAAATCTCAGCACATTACTGAGCCTGAGTTCAACACACTTTAGAAAAAAAATGCAAAAATTTATTTCAATTTAATTTTGTTAATTTGTTCCACATAAATTGGCAGGGAGACTAAGATTGCTTCAATATTATGGTGTTATAAAATATTTTTATATTTACTCTTTTACAGTTACATGATGACTTTTCTTCTGTCTTTTGTGTAGGCAGAGATTATAGTCCATATATTTATGGCTTACTAGGAAAAATTGCTCATATTGGGCTTTTTCATCCTTTATTCTGAAAATTCTATGAAGGTCTTCTTTTTGAAAGCAGCTAACAGTGGTTGCTGGTCCTCTGATGCAGTTGTACTTAACTTAAACATTGTAATAGAAGATCAGCTGTGTTCTGTTGTACTTCCTGTTTATTTCGCAGCTAGAGTTTTTATTGAGTGATATAATCAAAGATCCCATTATAACAGCATCTAGATCTTGCATTCCAGTTTGGTGAGAGCAGTATAAATGACAAATAACAGGGTGAAGTTGGTCATGTAGAAGGCAATCATTCCCTTTAACCTCTGTGATGAATCGTGTTAGGTAAGCTGTGACCTGCTCTTCCTTTGGAAAGCAGTCTGCTTATATCCATTTCTGACAGTAACAGTATATCCTTTGGGAAACATTATTGTACATTTTTTCCACAGAAGTAGGTTCAAGTAATGTGAAATAAACATGCATCAAACAGAATACTACATGGTATTGTTGTACTGAAACTCATATTGTGCAATTCTGAATGTGGATGGAAAGAAACCTTTCTTTACGAGGGGCTGTATTTGCCTGTGAGTTGCACACTCACAGTTCCTCTGCTTGGCAGTTACAGGAATTACACCTTTGCCCGGTGGCCTTGATTTGTAGCTGCAGCTAAAAGCAGCTCTGTTCAGTGAAGGTCATTTTTGTTTTCTCCTAAACCTAATACAACACATATAAAAGCAGTGACCCAACATACTCAACAAAATTTCTTTTAGAGTAAGGAGTTCTCAACCAAACAACCTTTATTCAGGCAACACCAGCTGTAACAACAATGAGCAAGTGTGTGCAGACACCATTTTGCTCGCTTAGTGCTACTGAGTGACAAGACCACGGTGAACGAGGTTTCATTACATCAGTGCAGCCAAAAAAATCTGGCTAAGCACAAACTGAAAGATTGACATTCTGGTGCAGTGAGTCAGTGCTATGTTCTGTTCAGTTAAGTCCATATATAAAATACAGAGCAATAAAAATTTGAGGAGGAGGGAGAGTATGTTTCTTACATTAGCGATGAAGTCCATGTTTAAAGTGAGAGCTTTACAGAGACAAAGAGTTTTTAAACATTTTTGTTATCAACACCAGCATCTTTGCATAGCTGTTTCTTGATACTACCCTAAAACCAGATTTTTTTTCTATTTATGTTGCTGAAGCTACTGCTCTATTTCAGACATGCAGTCAGGGGAACTTTCCCATGTACTGTCTTTGTGCTAGGCCATCAGTGTATTTCCAGAGAGGTTGTGAGTTTTTTTTCTTCAAATTTGAAATTTACTCATTCTATCTGTATGTTTTATTTTTTCACTAATGTTTCCTTCCTATTCAGGAAAGTAATTTTTGAAGCATGAAAATGTGATTTTAAATGATATTATTTGCTAAAATGTGAACCTATGATAACTCCAGTGAAGTCATAAAAATAACTGAGAGTTCACATGCACAAATAAGTGACGTGGCGTTTTACATCCACAGACTGTTGATGCATTAACTGCCTGCTCGTGGCATATAAATTGTTAAATCCCAGTTAGCTTATCCTGGGAAGGATAAGGTCCCAGAGCACTTTCTTAGTGAACTTTGGGGCATGTCAGGAACATTGACTAGGTTTCTATTTTGCCAGCTAAAGTCTTTCTCAGTTATAATACAAAATGTATTTGAAGATCTATCCCAAAAATAAATGCAAATAGACAAGTACTTCAGTACTATGCATTTAGATTGCGTGTTCAGTAGTTTTTCTGTGGGACCAGTTAAATGTAAAACTGGACAGTAACCTTACAAAAGCAGCTGAATTGCATGTGCAAATTGCACTAATTATACATGAAAATTAAGGCTATGCTAGAAATTTCTTTTGGTACATGTAGATGCATGCATGAAGTTTAGAAAAACAGTCCAGAGAACTTAAGGCACAAATGAACCACACGGATCAGTAAGCAAACAGTCTGAAAATTCTGCTCTGTATGATGTCACCCCTTTGCTGTAGGTCAGAAATAACTTCATGCTGTTAATTATAGGTATTTATCATAGTTCATATGATTTTGTGGGGCCTTGTCAGTGATCAAAGGTAGTTCTTTGGACGTCTGTCATCAAGTGAGTTAGTAATTGTAGAATAGCTTATTTACTGACTCTAATATGCCATTAAATAGACTTATTTTCCCCTTTTCAGTGGTTAATGTTGATAAAAGGCCAGTTCTGTTTTAGTAAAGTTGATTTGTTGCAGTCAGGTACAATAATTAGATACTCATATATACTATATGTTCAGGCATTAACACATGTAGGCTATATTACAGCAACTTTAAAAGTCTATCTTACACTGGTAATATGCAGGGAGATATGAATTAAGGTGGAATGACCTGTGGAAACTTAATTTAAAATTAGTAACAAATATAACAAAATAAAACAAATAAGCAAAAAAGATGACAGTGAAATTGCTCTCATAGATGCTTACAGCACGCCCAGAGTGATTCTTGGAATTATTGTAAAATACAAGCCAGAAATTTAGACAACAGGCAAAATTGCTGCATTTGAGAAATGAGGACTGCTTTTATAAATCATAGTAAACATTTGGAATACAAAACTAAAGAAGGATTTGAACTGGAAGTAAAGTAGATAGTGCTACTATTAGATTGTATTACAGGTGAGAACTTTTTTCCCCCGCTGCCTCTCTGAGCCTGACAGTTTTTTTTCTAACTTTGCACCTGGATTCAACCTACTCCCTTTGAATTCACTTGCATTCTGCCTGGGAAAGCCATTTATGTAAAGAATGACCTCTCTCCGGGTTTTGCAGCTTGTTTGTGGTGTAGATGAGTGTGCCAGTTCAGAGCCCTCTGTTCAGTGTTGACTAAGACCTTGAAGAGTTCTTCAGCCCCACTAGGCCACAGAAGAGCCTATTGAGACTGTCAGCCTTTTTTCCTTACAGCTACTTTTTTTTTTATTAGGCTGATAAACTCCTGAATTGTTGAAAAGCAGCTGCTCTGAGGAGGATTTAGCTAATTCTCAGGACACTTCTGGGTCTGTGGGAGATATATTTACGTCTGGACTATGAAGGTCCCTTGCATTGTTAGACCTAGGTGACCTCTTTCTAGATCAAAAAGAGGTTGTTGGAATGCAATTAAAATGCAGTGTTACTTTCTTGTAAAGCCCCAGTAACCCAATCAACGGTTCTCTTTGCCCATCTTTTTGTCAGTTTCTCTGCTCTTTCAGTTTTTATTCCTATTTCAAGTTTGTCTGTGCCCTAATTTGGTTTTACCTTATCAGAAAATGCCTCAGATAGTATTATTAAAACTCTCCTGAAAAAGAAAAAAAAAAAAAAGGAAAAAAAAAAGTGTCCTGTCTTTTAACAGCCAGTCTGCAGAGGCTCAAGCTATTAATTTTCACATATTGCTCAAGTAAGCAGAACTATGTGCATTTGATTTTTTCCCTAATAATCTCAGATATAGTTTTGTTGTAATGTAGTACACAATTCATATTGATTAACATGTCTGTAAGTGAGATATGCATTTTACAGACACATTCCAAACTGAAGCATAAAATCGAACTGTAAATAATTACATTTTTAAAAAGGGTGGGTTTTTTCAGTTCTATGGCAAAAATTGTACTTACTGAAACAAAGGTTTGATTAAAACTAAAAACAAATTTACATTTGTAGGAGTTTCAGCACTGTTGTTTGCAATTTGTTATATGCCTTTACCTGGCATGCTATTTCACCCTTCATGACACACATCAATATCTTCTTTATGTCTGGCTATTACCACTCATTTAAAAATCTATTTTACATGATTCTTTCAGCCAAAAATGGACCATAATGACATAGAATAGAGCCTGTGCTTCATAAATTCTCCCAGAATCAATACTTTGGCTGGGAATTTGTCAGTCTCACAAAGCTATGCATCATTAAACTTTACTATTATTACAGTGGACTCTGCTTCAAAGTTCACTACCTAGCTGATATTGGATGAACCCATTTAAACCAAGGAAAAGATATGAGAGACAAATGCTTCTGTACTGACATGTATTTATCCAGATAATGTTTAATTTATGAAATATAAGTAGCTCTTAAACCTCTTATTGGTTTATGAGCAAAGTTCAGCAATATCATCATTAAAGATTATATGCTGATTATAAGTTATTGGCAAATGACTTTAAAATGGATCCATTCAGATTATTTCAAATATGACTTATTCGGCCCATAGGATCTTATATATTAATCACACAACAATGAATTTGTGATCACAATCATCCATTTGAATTCAGAACCCATATCAATCCCAACCACATTAGCAGGAGTTATTATTGTTGGGTTGGGTTTTTTTTTTGTCACAATTCCTATCTGTAATATGGGGATTCTTAGTCAAAAATATAGGTATCTGTGCAAACAAAAGGATTTGTTCTATTGCTCATGTGGTAGGTATCAGTGTTTTGTGTGAAATATGTCTGTTTTCTTACCAAAGGCTGAGGATTTTTACGTGGCTTCCAGACAGAATGATGAATAAACAGTGAAATTCAGGAATTTATGGGTGACACACAGGAGGAGAAACTGTTTATTTTTACTACTCAAGATTATTCTTGAATACAGAAAACATTACTCACAGATCAGGACTGGCTTATAGAAGGGTTATAAGCAGAATAAAAGCCAAATTCAAAGGATGGGTATTTATATGCAATAAATAAAACAGACTGTATAGACTGTTTCACACAATTACTTGACTGACCAAGTCCTGGATTTCAGAGTTATCAGGCCCCTCTGAGTAGCTTTGCTCTTCCACATTGCTCCAGACCGTGGGCCAAATAAGTCTGCTCAGTTGAGAGTACTCATTCTGACACCCGTGAACACCACACCGTACACATCGTGTGCAAATACTTGAAAATACATAGAATCAGAATTAACTATTTTCTCAAGTACAAGCATCAGGATTAACTGAATTGTTTCAAGAGGCTATTGGTTCTTCCTGATTCAAAGAAACATGGAGACATGCAAGGCTCCAATGAAATCAGAAGCTTCTAAAAATGCAAGTATTTGTGTTAGTCCCACGAGAAGTCACCTGCAATAAGATAAAGGACAAAATCAATGGCTTGCTGGCAGGCACACACACAGGCACATGCCCCCTCTATCCTCTCCTTGGGGTTGCCACACCTGCCTGTCTGCTGTCTCAGCATCATCTCTCACACTCAGGAGATCAAAAAAGGAGAAAACAAAAAGGGTCATTAGTTAAGAGGCGCAGGTGTGAAGAGACTTTCTAAACCATAGACTTTGTGCACCTGCTCTGGGGAGCATTGCTGGGAATTGAGACAGGTGTACTAATCTCCAAGCCTTGCCAGGCTTGTGGGGATTGCTGGCTATGGATACTGAATGCTGTGTGCATGTAGGAGAAGTAGGTAAGTGCTGGTCTCGCTTTATCTTTGTGTTGTGATCCAGTGCGTTTGAGATCCAGGGCAAATTATGGCTCTGTGATCTCTCACATAGCTGTAAATGAGCTGCAAAATGAGCTCTCCTCTAAAGCCAGAACAAATTCTGCAGGTCTCAGATCAACTATAATCTTGCATTAAAAAAAAAAAAAAAAAAAAGGACTCCTGCATTGATTACCTTGTCCATTTTTCTTCTTCTAAGTTTTAAGCACTGAAAAGAACACAAATACACATAAGCAGGCTGGAATATTACACTCAGGCTTCTTTCAAACATGTTATTTTCAGTTGTTTTTTATCAGGTATTGGGTTCCTCTTACATACTTTTTCCAGAGCAGATTGGGTTACTGGATTGTTTGCTTGTGTTTTGATAGTATCTTAACAGTATCCACAAGATCAGGTTTGTCATTGTAGGCCCAAGTTTATATGAGGATTTAGTCAGGTGCCAAAGTAACCGTGCTAGAATCAACGTTCCAATAGCACAGTGCTAAAGAGTCTGTTTGGAAATCATTAATGCCCCACCAAAACCTACAGTGCTCACACTTCATTTGAAGTGTTCTCACAGCTGAAAACCAGACATATCTCTGATCTGTCATGCACACACTCTCTTTATATATGTATCTATATGCACAAAATATCTGTTATATAGGCTTCTCATCACAGAGAAGACTCAAACTCAGTGTAGTTAATGTGGTGGAAGTTGAAAGTAAAATGGAGTGGAGAGTGATATAAAAAGAGGATGACAGAACAGGGGTGCACATGGCACGGTTGATAGAAGATCCCTAAGGTTTTAGAGAAACTATTCAGCTTTTCATTAGTATTGAGCACTTCCTCAGGGACACCAGCTACATGGAATTGGAAAGATAAACTTACCCTTTCACACACAATCCCATTCAAAACCTTTCACAGCATTTCCAAGTCAAAGGATATGACAAAGCTACAACTGCTGTCTTCATTATTGTCTTAGTATTATTTCATTTATAACACATACTTACATGCCTGGCATCTCATAGATAAAAGACAATCCAAGGCCTCTATCCTTGGCATCTTGCAATCTAATCTAATCTAAGGACAAATCACATCTGAAGAAAAGCCACTATAAACATATGTGTATCTTTGTGAAAAAGAAAGTGTGAAAGCTAAAGAAAGGTTTTCTAGAAAATGTGTCTCTTTTTTTTTTGCTTGATTTTTGTCAGCTTAATTTTTTTAGTAATACTGGACTGTTAAGGAGAGAAGAGTGGCAGTGGGCTGTTCTTAAGCAAGGATATGAGGTCGAAAGAGAGGATAAAGAAAACTGAAGTAAGAAAATGAGGAGTTGAAGGAAGGGGAATGAGGTCATTGGATGCACTAGGGAAATGTGGAAAGAGGTTGACTGCTTGAGGCAGAGGCAGCAGCCTGGAAGAGTGTATGAAGTCGCAGAGAAACAAAAGGAGCACAGCATAGGGCAGAGTCTATAGAGCAAGCTTGGAGTGTCTGGGGAAGCAACAGGAACCCAGAAAAGAGATGTACATGGATTGGAGTCATTACAGGGGTCCCTGAATCTGAAGAGCAAAAATCACCAGTTGTTTTAAAGAATCAGGTGTTTTTTAAGGTAAGTGCAGATGTTTTGAGCTGAGAGTATAAGAAAAGGCTTTGCTAGCTTGAGATTTGTGGAAGTTTGTGGGGCAGACTCTTCCACCAAAGCACCCGTATAACAGCAGAGCTGTTGCTACAGGCTTTAGGTTGAAACAGCAGACATGTCTTTGCATCAGCCTTTTGAGTCTAAGACGCTTTGTGACACATGCTGAATTTACATTGGACCAAGCCAAAAGAAACATCCCTGCTGTCCCTCCCATAGCCTATGCACGTATTGGTCCCTAGCTGCCTACAAGATGTGACCTTTCAAACCTAATGGGAAGGTCATCTTTTTATACATGAAATACACTCCTGACCCATTTGAACATTAATAGTAAAGTTCCTATAGATGTGGTGAAGCTAGTTTCGTCTAGGCTGTGAGTGGCTTACCAGCAGAGTCAGTGTTTTAAAGTGGTTTTTTTCTTTGATGCTGCCATGTAGGGGATGTTGATATACTTCTCATTGACTGCAGCATGTCTAAGTTTAGCTTTCTGAATCCATTGAAGCAGGCAGTCCTACCAATGTTGCTTTAGTCTTTCAAAGTTCACAATTAGGAGTGATTTTTTTTAACTGTCTGCCTAACAATCTGTTGTGTTGACATTTGAGGAACATCTAGCATATTTTGAGCAAATATATTCTTATGGGAAATTCCTGTTGGAAGAATAATATTTGTATAGATTTTTCTCTACTAAATGCTGTACTGTTTTTAAAATCCCATGTATTTGACATAACTCTAAATTTTATTTTATATGGTTTTTGAATAATTTCTTCTTGATCATATTTAGTGTCCCTACAGCCTTGTTTTCTTCTACAAGATAATTGTCTTTTAGGATTTAGGCACCTGTTTTATGATAAACCAAATTGTCTTTGCTTTTTATCTCTTGTTCAATGCACTGGCAAAACTTTTAGAGGGAGCTATAGATATTGCATTCTTTATGCAGAGCTTAGAATTTATGAATCCTTCTTGAGATGCCATTCAATAAATAACTTTTTTTCTCTGAAATTCATTAAGAGTAAATGGTTAGTGGGAATAGTTCCTTCTCTAAATCCATAGTGCTTGAAGTTCTTTCTATGCTGCCTTTATCATCCTTGCAGAGTTCAACGATTACATATTTGACTTCAATTTACAAAAGCTTACCACTGGGGTAAAGGTAATATATTTGGTGTTTTGATATAATCTATTTCATGAGCACTACTGTCAATATCTATAAACTCTCAATACACTGCACGAATGATAACATTTTCCTTTTGACTATTATTACCTCTAAAGCAGCAAGGATGTTTGGGAGGGAAGAAGGAGAGGGATGTTTTGGATGATTTGTCAGTTGCAACCCAGGGGATTACAGATGTGACTAGTCTTATTTTTATATTTATTGTAAAATTAAATGTTGACATAAGGTCTGAGGGATTTGCATGAATACAACAATGTCATTATTAAACAGCTGGGATCCTTGAATTTTTCAAAACTAATTCCAGGGGAAAAAATGAAAGCAGAGCTCATGCAATAGAGTGTAATGAATAGTGCCTCTTGTTTTCTCTAGAAATTATTCTGCACTCTTGAAAAATTATCGGCAGTAATAATTTTACTGCTTCTTTCATTTAATACTTTTTGCATTATTCACATAAGTCTGAAAGCCATGTAATGTGCACATTGATATCCTTTTTGCTATACCAGGTGCCAATTTTATTGCAGAATATAAATGTGTGCTATACAGAGGCCCATTTTTCTCCTCAGACAATAATGAGATATGTTTGTGTTGTTTTAAATAGCGTTGGTTGTATTAAAACATCTGGTTACAGAGAATGGTTGTATTGAGCAAAGGGTTATGCCCGTCTCTCCTGGCATATTCAGGACACGAGGTCAAATTTTGCATTAAATGGGTGAATGAAGGGTGAGACGTCAAAGACAGGTGTCCCTGGCTGTGCTGTCAAATATTTAAAACCTAACATCTGCTGGCAAACTCCAGCCAAACCCAGTAATGGACCAGAGCTCCGTAGTTAGTGTATGTGCTAATTCCTTCCCCACAAAGCTAGTGTGTCTTTTATACATCAGTCCACAACCTTAACTGCCCTCCTCTGGTGGAAACGCTGGGCCTTGAGGAGCTGTAATGCAAAGAGCTTTTGCTCTCCATAAAGGTGGAGGTTCTCCCCAAAGGCCCAAAACTCTCACTGGTTTAAGTAGAGCTGCATTAGCCAGCAGGTTTGTGGTCCATATACTTACCACAATAAGAAACTGTGCATGAGCAAGCGCGTATGTTAAAAGCATGTACACTCATTGACTGAAATTCAGAAAGTCTAGTAAACATCCTGTCATCCAGACTGAAGATAATATATAATTATCCTTTTTATACTACTGCATGCCACTCAAAGTGTGGTTGCATCAGTGTAGGTATTTTCATTAACTCCTGAAAGACTCCTGTTGAATCCATTCCCTTTTCATTAAGTGGGCCACTGAAGGGTCAGTAGGAGAAGCCCAAGACAGATGCGGAGTCTTCTAATTGCGGAGTCAACTATCAGAAACTCCTCTGTCCTTCCTGGAGCAGACAGGCTGATGTTCACAGCTGCTCTTAACACTACCAAACACTTTATCACTAGCATACACCTTATTCAGTAAGTGCTGCACCAGACTGTGGATAATAAATGGTTCTGCTTGTCAGTAAGACATCTTTAGCTAACATTAGTAGCCACGTTTCTAAATTTCTATAATGAAAGATTTGCAGACAAGTTTGCTTCAAGCCCTTTCTCAATTTTCAAGCCTGCATTTCTTCTCAGTTTACTCAAATGGCATAGGATGCCAAATTGCTATTCAAAATCCCTAAGGACTGACAAGAAGCAGGCTATTAATTTTTTTTTTCTGTCTGTCTGTTGTCAATCTTTTTTTCAAGCATGGAGTTTCAGTATTAGCATTTGGAAAGCAAGGTCTCCTCATCACAGCTTGCTGGATTCCAGTGAAGACTTTGCAACTTGTCAGTAAAGCTTCCAAAGCGTTGGAGGCAAGAGAGCACGATGCATCAACATCTTTCCAAATTTCATTCACTCCCATCTTTACATTTCATAGGAAAATGGAGATTTTGTCCAAATTCTTGTCATATCCCTTTACACCTATTCTGCATATCCTGTACTCCTGCTTATTGAGCCAAGTAAGGGAACAAAAGCTAATGCTGCTCACTCACTTCCTTGTTCCAGCTGTCCGAACCAAGGTTGAACGCTGAGCCGGGTTATTTCCTCATATCCTTTTTGTCTTTATGTGTAACTGGGTAGAAAGAAGGAGGGACGCATCTGGCCTTGTACCAGCACTCTTCCTCCTCCAGATAGGCCCTGTTCTTCCGTAGCCTATTCGGACAGCTAGCAAGCCAGAAGAAGGGAACAAACTGACTTTCCCAACTGCAAGAATGTAGCTTTTGTGGAGTTAAGGGATGGAAAGTGAAGAATGATTTATTTCTTAGCAATGGAAAAGTTTCATTGCTGTGACAATTATAGAACTAGTAGAGACTACTGCAATATTTTGTGTAACACAGACTACAGACTGTCCCTGAACTGATCACTCCTTAACTGCAACAAATCTTTCAGAAACCTGTGAACTTTTATTTTTAACATTCCAGTCTTGGAAAATACACTGCTATTACATGTTATGCCTTATTCATGAGTACACTGAAAAGTTCAATCTTGCTTTTAGGGTCTAGGAGACACATTTATCCCCCTTAGTGGTACAGAGAGCTCTAATAAAGCAAACACTTTTCCTCCACCAAGCAGAAGGGAAAAACGAATGACTGGAAAAGGCCTTAGTGAATTGGGGCACGGTTCTAGGGAGGTCTCCAAGCTTCAGTGAGCAGAGCTGAGGAAAGCTGGGATGAGGTTGATCTAATGAGTGCATCATGACCCAATGAATCAATTGGTTGTTCCAGCTGTGCTTTGCCTCTGCAGCTTATTTGAACTGATTTGTTCTGCCACTTTATTGGTACAACTGAGTGATTTTCAGAACCCATCCTTGTTGTTTAGACTCTCCACAATTTCTCCCCAATTATGTCATCTCGACAGTCATCTTTATAGTTTTAGGCCCAGCATGACTGTGTTCATCCCCTTTCCTATTGTGAAAAGTGGTTAGGCCCCTATTTGTAGCAATTTGCATTGCTGATTGTAAAACTGGAGGGTCTAAGTTAAAGACCAAGCTGTATTTTACTGACAACAGTACTTAATAAGTTGTGATCTTTTGAGTGCTGACAGTCTGCCTCTGCTCAGCAAATCTTCCAAACAAGACACACACAGTAGAAATGAACTTTCTTAATAGGAAAGAATTTTGGAGCATTTTATCATAAACAGTTGTTTGGTATGCCCTTGAGATGTGTGGAAATAGCAAGGATGTATAACACAGAAAAACCTTGCTGTGGGAATCCTTAAACTTAGGGTGAGCTAACCTGTGAGTTCAGATGTAGATGCCAATCATTTGAGCTAGCTGTGCAGTATAAACATCCTGGGAATTAAAGTACAAGTGCTAAGGCACATCTCAGGCTTCAATTTCCACTGAATTCCAGCAAAACTGTAAGGTTGTCTTACTGCCACATGGTTATTGAAAGCTAAACAAACTAATCTGTCTTACAGAAAAACACGTCAGACTGATAGCAATGTATCATAAAAGACATAAAAGCAACAAAAATCTAAAACTCAAGGTAAAAATTAAAATCCATGTCATCATTGGCTCTTTGAACATCCTCACTGGAAAACTAAAGTGAAGATATTTTTGAAGTCTGAGAGTCCAAACTTAGATTCTTGGGGGTGTGTGTGGATATTTCATACTCAGGTGTGCTCTGGAAATTCACTGTGAGTCTTCTTACATAATTTTGAAGAATTTGACATGTCAGGACTAAATCACCACATCATACAATTCAAGATTGCTTTAAAACCTTGTAAAAGGTTTTCTGAACCTTTTTAAAGACCCTCACACCATCTCTCACATGTATATTAATATGAACTGTGACTCTCCCCATGAAATTAATTTTACTGTGTAAGAAGAATATTGAAGCAGAGTTGAGTTTTGGGGTTTTTTTTGATTCTTAATGAGTATGAGTACAGTTCTAAAGATAATCGGATTATTCAAAATGTTAATTAATCTAACTTGCTGCAGTCTGATAAGTTAGGTATCACTCCTCTCTCTTTCCCAGAAATAACATTGCTAAGCAAGTATCTGAACTTTTAAGCATAAATATTTTCTTGTTAGGGTTTGTAAAAGCATTGCTTTTTACAAGGTAAATGGTGACACTGTAAAGAAGATATCTTGTCTGAGTTCACATGAAGTACAGAAAAGGGAAAAGAAAGGAAGTTTAAATCATTGGTTTTCAAATCCTGCTCCTGTGTTCAAATATACCCAAGTCCAACACACACTGTCAGTGACATTTCAAAATTTTATTCAAAATGTTCAAACTAAGGTTTTTAGGGTAAACACCCAAACCCATATCTTATCATGTGGAAGAAAATAAAAATATTTGACTGTCTAAGTAATGAGAGTTCTCAGTATCCTTTAACTTAAAATCAGCACCATAAAAACTAGTCTAGTTTTGTTTCAGTGCTACAATATGGACTCCATTTAACTTTGTGCCTTGAGTTTGGACTTGGCTCCAACAGCATGCTTTTATTGTTTGAGCTTTTTACAGTTTCATAATATTGAAATATAAGGAGTTGATGAGATAAAATTTCAAGTTAAGCAAAAATTATCAGTTTTATTTGGCTTATGCAGTTCTATCTTTTGACTGTAGGAGGAGTGGGAAATCTGTATCTATCACTCGCTAAAATAATTTCTGTTCAAGCATGATCAATTGTTCCTGTAAGTGAAACTCTCCAAAAATCATAGGTAAAATGTGTAGAGTAATTAATTTTGACCTTTCAGAAGACTGAAAATAATTCTAATTGTGTGATAGTTCTTTTTATGGTGGGAGCACTTATTTCCTGAAGTTGGATTTTGACCGACAAACTCATTTCATGTTAAAATATCGTATAGCTATCAGGTGGTTAAAAGCTTTCAGCTGTTTCTAGCCTTGCCTGGATTTGAACCAGTGACCTGAAGGCAAAAAGCTTTGTATCTCATTAGCAAAACCCTTGGCTATGCTGTGCATCCATTCAATTCAATTCAGTTCAATTTAAATGAAAAAAATTTAGCCGTGATATGAAACATAAGAGAAGCGTTTTACATTAAATTTTCTGCATGTGTGTTTTTTTTAAACATTGGTAGATGGAGAGAGTCTCAAAAGGAAGATGATTTTAAAAAAATTAACATGTAGCCACTGCCATGACTGCTTAAACGTCAAAAAACTCTAATCTAAGCAGCGTTATTTCCTGCTGTGACTAAAGAAAAAGCAGAAAAAGCAGCTTTACTTCTTTGCTGTTCTAACGTATTTCTAATAATAAAGATCATTGTCTTTGAACTCTCCCAACCTTACTCTGCTCTCCTTTGCTAAAGCCATTAAAATGATTAGAACTTCAAGCAGTGTTAAAATGCTTGACTTTTCCCTTTCTCCAAACAGAACAGGCTGGTTTTAAACAGGGCACACATCACAGTAATCCAGTCTAACTCTTCTATCAGTCTGGCTAAATGTCTTCAACAGATTTGCCCAAAACTGTGTTAAAAAACATAAATCACTGGATTAAACTTGTAGAGAATGATGAAAGCTGAATTCATGTATATACATGTGGTGGTACAAATGGACTCTTTTATTATTTAACCTGAATGAAAGCAATAAATTTGAAACAGGTTTAACTGATGATATTGGTAATCCACAACAGATTTCATGAATGTTGTTGAATGAGTATTGGTTTTGTTGAGTAATCTCTCAGATTAAAGAAGGGACAGATAACTCAAACAGTCTGTTGAGATTCATATTGTTTTCCTGTTCAAGTTTCCTCTGAATAAAAACTCTAGCGGTCATTGCATTTTTTAGTTATTAATAAATAGAATACTTGTTTTAAATATCTATTAAAAGTCTAGAAAGCCTGTACTATTCCTCTCCAGAACAGACATTCCCAAGAGCAGAGAATATTTTCATTGATGTTAGCCTCTATTTAAATGTGGAATTTAATTTCAGATTGGTAATTTTGGGGAGCCTTTACAGACTGTGTTAATTCCCCCCTTGGATTGTAGGGAACATGATTCTCATATAATTTATTCTGTCCTATAATTTAGGAAGCCCTTTGCTGGCAATTATGTGAAAGCAATATTTAGCTGCAGGGAATCTTTCAAGTGATTTGAATTTTCTAGATAAGAAGGATTTGAGCAGAAGCATTTGTGGGTGTATGCTGATACAGGCATCATTACTACCTTTGTCTCCATTTGCTAATGACGGAACATGTAACACAAATATACGTCAACAATACACTAATCAAAAATATTTCACCAGTGGGAAAAAAAGTCTACTGAAAAATGAATGATTACATCAACAGATTACTGAGATAATCAAGATAGACTGAAACACCCAACATGAAAACATGAAAAGTAGTGGTTAAGACTTGGACCTGCTGAAATTGGTGGAAGAAAAAGTCAGAAATAACTGTTGTGGGTTTGCAATGGCTGCAGTAGAGCTACAGGTCTTCTGAGTCTCCTACAGTGGTGTAATCGGAATAGGAGTAGAAGAGATTTGGAAATTAGCCCTATAGAAGCTCACTTTGTTAAGGAGCTGTTTTGACATTCTTGTACTTCTTTGTCACATTTGGTAATTTTTATGAGATATGCAATTCTTTTGGTTTTATATTTTAAACAACCCACTAGGATCTTGTATCTGAAAAGACAGGTTGGTATGTAATCTGTGAAAAGAGCAAGACACGTTAATTCACTAGTAAAGTGCACATGGATACATGCACATATCCATGCTCACTTCAGGGAAATCAGGAAAAGGAAGTGCAAACACAATTGATACTTCAGTTTTTAATAAGCATTGCATCACATGTTTTACATATTAGTTTAGAATAATATCCTGCACATAGTCATTCCTGTACTTCTCATCAAATATTGTTGATCCTTATATTTAACACATTTGGTTATTTAGATGTATGTTTGTTTGATAGACAGAAAAACATTCAACTACATTTCTCTTCAATACCATTTCAGCAACGTAGTTAATTGTCTGCTTAATTTAAAATATCCACGTTTTCTCATCTGGAACAGTGAGAATCCTCAGACGGTTTAGGTTAGGCAGGTGCTTGAATATCTTCATGAGTTCAGTAATAACTCTGTAACTGTGGCACAATATTTCCAATGTCATAGATGTTCCTTAAATTTTACTTGCCTGTCACTAGGAGTAAAATTTGCCCCATGCTGCTTTTTCTCCTGCTGTGTATGTTTTAATTCCTGAACCACACTCTCCACATTAAATATTTCTCTATGACAATTCCAGTAACATTTTCTAATCACAAAATAATATTTACCATCTTCCCCCATGCGGCTTTCAGAACAGAGGGAGCTGCTGCAGTTCTGTAGAGGTCATGAACCTGCCTGATGAAGCACAGATGAATATAAAGTATTCTACTGAGCTTAACAGGCTTTATTAATGTGCAGATCCAATACACATTTTTATTTAAATTCATCTAAAGGCTAAAGGACACATTTTTCAATTGTTATTTTGCATTTAGTTTTGTGAGATTAGTTTTGCATGTTTTTAAAAAAGAAGTGTGATTAGATATCCACAAATTACTTTTCATTAATTATAGTCACTGCACCTCATGGTGCTTTTGGACTTTCAATGGAAGAATCAACTAGCAATTTAATTTGAAATGGATTTGCACAAAATTCTCTGCTTCTTGCCCCTAATCCATACATTCAATCTCAGTTCTGTCTAAGACTCAAACTTTGCAATTTTTTTTTTTGAAAGGTCAAAAATTATTTTTTAATATAATTTCCCCCCTATTTTCTACTTCTCAGCCTCTAATAGAGTTCCATCTATAAACAGGAAAACCTGCCATCGTTGCCATTGGGGAAAACATTTTCCAAAGGTCTAAGTCACCTTGTCTGAGCCTTAGTCATTGTCATACTTGATGTGTGACTAGTTTTTTAAAGGTACTTAGGTAACTGAAGATTTACAGTAGTTATCATTGAGATTTTTCATAAATATATGTTGACTTAAGTGAAAGTCAAATGCCTTCATTCAAGTAGATAGTTCTGTGAATTCTTGTATTGTATATATCTCTAAGCACCTAAGTCTTTGGCACAGAGGTCTTTGGCATTGAAGTCTGGCACACATCTTTGCAGTGCAACTGCTGTGTTGAGATATTATCATCTTCCACTGTTTCCCCACTGTTAGAGATTGCTGCTCCCACTGAAGAGTAGACAAGTTGGGACACATGCCCACATCTCCTTCATATCAGTACAGAGTCTGAGGGCTTTACATCAAACTGCTGACCAAGACACCTTTAATCTGAGCTCTGAGACTTTGCATTTAAGCAGCTGAGAAGCACGTATGCATTCCACTCCTTGTGCTCAGCAGAGGGGCAAAGCAGATAGTGAGAGCAGGTATCTGGCAATTTTCTGCAATTACATTTGCTGCAGTTTATTGGTAAATGCCCTTAGTCATCTGAATTCCCATTTTCAAAAATATCCTGAGCATTTCTAAGGGGTTGGCTCCTCTTAATATATTTAGGTGCAGAAATTATAGCAAGTCGTTGCCAAGGAGTGGCAGGTTACAGATTATACAGGGAAAAACCACAGCTGAATAGGCTTTAGCTGCCATTTTTCTCATAGTGTTCAATCTTAGAAAGAAATGGAGCACTGCTTCCTGAAAAGTAGTAGTGAGATGCCCACTGAGCAACTTTGCAGATGCCAACCTTGCCATCTGGCACAGCCCCACACACTGTATGCCAGCAATATATCCCAGACAGAAGCTAAAATGAATTGCAGACAGCATTCCAGTGCTCCTTTTATTTATCACTGGAGAAAAGATATGTGTGCCAATTAGGATTAAGTTGTTGTTTCTGTAATATAGAGGAGCCAGCCAAAACAGCAGGACTTCTAATCCATAACCAGAGCCATTTTCTGAAACTGAAACTTCAGCTTCTCACCAGCTCCACCAGTTCATTTTTCTGATGCCCTGAGAGGGGCAAACTGGCATTCATTTAGCTTGCCCCCATTGCCTTCTCATCTGTGCTGTACCTGTTGCTAATAAATATACTTAATTTCCGTATGTGAATGTTTTATTTCAATGCAGTTTTAGCTGCTTATATATTAAGTCTGTGTTTGTGAACTCTTGGCACTGACATCTGGATACTCAGCTTATAGGACTGGATCTTCAATTGCAGAATGAGTTGGCACAGCTTGGGGATTTTAAGTCATCTCTATACTTTTTGATCCTAAGTATTCTAATTATGAAGCATGTCAGACCTGTTCTTAGGCTGCTCTGTGTCACCAAGGAGTCCTTGCATCAGCCTGAAGCCTGCATAAGGTGCAAAGTCATCCTTGCCTCTAGCTGTGTCATTTCACTCATTGTAAGTTCATAGTAAAGGGGGGTTGTTGTCAAAGGTTGTTTTAGAAGAGCTTTGCATCAATGTAGAAAACCCTCTTCTTTTATTATCAGAACATCCATCATTCATAACCGGTATTTTTTATGCTGTTATATACACTTGAAGAAATAAGTATAAGGCAACTGTACTTTGTTGCATATAGCCATTGCAAGCAAAACCAATTGCAACAAGCATGCCACTGTGATGAGGAAGGCTTTAAACTATGTGGACCAAGATACGGGGAAACAACATTGTAGTTAAGTGAGGGCACAGAGGTTGGGCATGTTAGTATACAGGATAGGTTGATAAGAGGAAGGGAAGCATCAGAAGGGTTAAATTACACCCTGAGGGCCAACCTCAAGTGTCTGTGCACAAAAGCACAGGGCCTGGGAAATAAACAGGAGGAGCTGGAGCTCAACAGGCGTTTGCAGAACCATGACATCTTTGGGACAACTGGTGCAGTCAAATGGCTTTTAGGACTGGAGTGCAGCTAGGGTGGATGGTACAAGCCTTTTAGGAAGAAGGTGGTAGTGGGAGTGACATTTACATGAGGAGCACTTCAATTCACTCTTCCAGGAGCTTTTCTAAGGAAGAGGTGGCAGACTGGTTGAAGGAAGACTTTTTTGAGGAACTGGTATGTGGACTCCTATGTGAGGCAGTGTTGAAAGACATTGGAGCTCAGGAAAGCTGGCAGATCTCTGAGGACAGCCTCCTCAAAGCACAGCATTACTCATTCCAATACTTGGGAAAATGCTAGCTATCAGGAAAACATATTGGTTAAACAAAGATGGCTGAAACTCATGACTGAAATCCAGTGAGACTTTGCTAGAAGGTACACATATACAAAAAGGAGAGAATACTGAAGAGGGATTTAGGATTGCCTAAGTAAGCATAAAAGTTGTTAGAAAAACCAAACCTCATCTAGAATTGAAACTGGCAAGTGAAACTAGAGTTGGACATGGCAAGGGATATAAAAGTTAAAAAGAGCTACAACAACTCTATTAGCAGTAAACAGGGATAACATGCACTTGCTGCTAACCAGTTGAAAGTAGTAACAGGAAGTGCAGATATGGTTGTAACTCATTGCCCCACTCTTCACTGACAGTGTCTCTGACTAGACACACAGGATTTAAAGAGGACAGAATCTACCAGCAGCAGGATGGTATCAAGTCAGAGTTCTTTGAGAAATCTTGACCCTTATCAGTCCACAGAACCAGAGGGGGGCATCCAGAGGTGCTCAGACAACTTGTTGATGAACTGGTCTCATTATGGCCAGTGAAATGATCTTTCTCTACCTTCTTTGAGAGGTCATGGAGATGAAGAAAGGTTCCCAGTGACTAGAGAGAGAGACAAAAGCCATATCCACCTTCAAGCATGTCAAGAAAGGCAACCCAAGGAACTATTGGCTGGTCATTCTTATTTCAGTCTCTGGGAAAATAATTGAGAGGTCTTGGAAGCAATTTTTGGCCACATGAGGAAGTTGTTGATTGAGAATAATCTCTGTGAGTTCACAGAGGTAAATCATGTTTTACCAACATGATTACCCTCAGTGATGAAATGAGTAGATACGTAGGTGGCAGGGGGCATAGTGAGTATCAGCTGCAGTGATCTTAGCAGGCATTTCAAAACAGCTTCCCTTGTACCTAAGTTGGGACATCACAATTAAAATGAGTGAACTACCATTGCAAAAAACTGATTGGATCATCCAGCTCAAACTGGGCAATTGTTACTACAAATGCTTGAAAAGCATAGCTAATCTGGATCTACACTGCCACTGTTTCATATCTTTACCAGTGGCCTGGAGGAGGACACAGTCATCAATTTTGTAGGCCTAGGAACCTGGAAAGACTAGGAACTAGGGCAGTGGGGCCTAATTAATTTCAGCAAAAACAAATGTAAACCCCTGAATATGGGAAGAACTTAACAGTCCTGTATCAGTATAGGCTGAAGACTGCTACACAGCAGCTCTGGAAGGAATTTTGGAGCTTTTTTGGGCAATAGACTACATCAGAGTCTTTGGTATGTCCTGGCAGTAATGAAGACTAACAACACACATGGGTTGTATAAACAGGACCACAACCAGTAGATCAAGGGAAGTGATGATTTTTCCCCTTTCATTAGCGTTTGCTAGCTAAGCTTTTGGGCCCCCAGTACAACACAGACTTTGAAAAACTGGATCAAATTCAGCCAACAAGACAGTTAGAGACTGGGGCACTTGGCCGGTAAGCAGAGGCTGAGGGGCTGTGACTTGTTCACCTTGAACAAGGGATTGTTTTAAGGAGACCTAACACTGCCCTCCAATATCTACAATGAGGTTGCAGAAATGATGTAGCCAAGCTGTTTATAGAGATGTACAATAGGATCATGACAGTTAACAGTCATAAACTGGGGTAGGGACTGTTCTGACTAGATGCAAGGAGGTTTGGGGTTTTTTTTTCATATGCTATGAAAATAATTGTCTTTAGAGAACATTGCCCAGAGAGGTGGTTAGATTCACCAAGAGAAGCGATATTAAAGTCTAAATTCTTGCTTAAGGCTGAATTCTTAGTGGCTTGGTCTAAATTCGGTGTTGAGGCAGCTTTAAGCAGTAATTTAGATTAAGTGACTTTGCCAGTTCCTTTCAAACATGACTGTTTCTATGATTTTTGATTTTCAAAGGTTAGGCTTGCAAACTCTAATTAAGCAAACTGTTAATCTGCATGTTGTTGACTTGTATGGCAGATCACATTTACAAACTGTGCAGGGTCTGTTCAGCTTTGCCTAAGCACAAATATATATGGAAAAGAGGTAAAGAGAAAAGAAAATCCAAGGGTACTGATTTGGTGGTGTTTCACCCTACCTGCTTCTCTGTGTTTTATCATTCAGCTGCCATATGCTAAATTGCATTGCTTCACATTAAAGAAGATTTTATATATTTTGTTGACCTCTTAATTGCTGAAGATTTTTACAGTAGCTTAGGAAGGAGAAGCTCTTTAGCACAGGTGGTTCTGTAAGTGGGATGTGTTGGGAAAAGTTGGTGTTAAATGATCTTCTGACTGGTGCTTGCTCATACATGAACTATGATGAGGGGTAGGATTCAAATTAGTACATTGTCCTGAAATATAAATTATGTAAGAGAAAAGGCTGGCTCGCGTGCCAGCTGGGTCAGATAGATTACACTTGAGTAGCCACCTGGGTCAGGTATCCTGGTACAGATCCCTTCTTAGCTGCAATACATATGAGCAGAAGTTGAGTGGAGTCAACTTGTCACAGTGGAGTAGGGATCTTATTTTGCAGTGTTCTTGTCACTATCAGTTTAATTCAGACTTATAGCACTGCATTATTCTGATTCATTGTATTTATACTCGAAAACACCAATAGGTGATGTAGCTTGCTGTTCAAGAAACTCAACTATTAGGAAAAAACCTAGTCACGTGGCTTGAAGCAATGAGTTGTTCAGTAACCCTTTACTGCCCAGACCTTGACACAGCCAAGTTTAGGAGTAAAATGAGTGAGGGCAAACCACCGATGATGAATTCAAATTCTTGAATGAAACGGCCAGTAAAGAGCTGTCAGCTGCTTTGGGGTGTCTGCATTGCTCGTCTCTGCAATTTCAGTTATGTGGGCATAAATACCCAAAATGTCCAGATGCTACAGAAGCACTGTATCTCCTAATAGCAGTGCCAATTCCTGCTTTTCCATATGGAGCTGAAGCAGCCACCTCATGGAGTTGGTGTGTGTAGAGTAGTATCTGAGGATTTGATTTTTAGGGGGAAATCCTACCCTGCCTTCATATGTAGTAGAAATTATGCAGATATTGGGGGCAGCATGTAGAAAAACCACTGTTCAAGGATCCAAATCCAGGTGGCTCTTCTCAAGCCAGTTTGGCACTTCAGAACAGCAGCAACATTTACTGCTTTGGCATTCCTGGGGGTTTTTTTTAGACATGTGCATCTGTCGGGCAACAGAAGTTGCTGAGTTCTCAGACTCTTGAAGCTTTTAGAGATTTTGCCCTTCCATTAAATCTCTACATAATAATTGAGATGTAAGTGCTAAATTTGGATCATGGCACCAAACATAACTGATAGCAGCCCTGCAGCTATCCACTGACTTTAGCTAAATTTAAAATTTTCATTCATAAATACAGATTTAGAGAGCGTACAGACTGTTATAGCATAGCTGCAGTCCCAGCACACAAACAAACGTGTGTGCCTGCATGCCCACACAATTAAAAGGTAACCTCTAACTCAGGGAAGTTTTATACTCCAAAGGCTCTAAAGACTCACTGACACAGTCCCTGTGATCATTGAGCTGAGTATCTGCCATGGTGTTTTATCCAACCACTCCAGGGGAATCTTAAGTGCATGCGGAAAATGTCTGCCTACACCTAGCATTCTGACTGCACCCACTAAATGAAAATGAGGACATTCAGTCTTAAAACATTTTTTTTTATTTTTATAAAGAAATCAAAACCAGTTGCAATTAAATAGCAAACAAAGGAAGAACTGGAATCCATAAAACATCAGGGGCAACATTTAAAGCAACCAAACTAAAATCAGTTCAGTATTTTTCTGCTGTATTTATATACAAGTGCACTTATTTTTAAAGTACCCTAACACTTAATTTTGCTTTCAGTTGTATTTTTTTATTTGGATTACATATGGTATTGTGATAGGATGTTTCAGAAAGCCATAAAGTGTTCTTTCCTGTAAAAGCAATGGCCTTTCTTGTTAATGCCAAGAATGCTTTTCCCAAAACACTCGTTCCCTGCTCAAGACACTGTAGCTGCTAATGAGGAAAACACTGCAAGTACCTCATTCAAATGTTTTCTTTTGTTTATCTACAGGGAGTTTACTCTGTAATAGTGAAGAATCCCTGAGTATCAATGAGTCTGAAAGTACTCATATTCTGCCAAGAATAAAGTTGTAAAGCTTTGTGTGCCAACACTTTAAATTAATCTAAAATAATGCAAAAGGGACTTTGTCATCTTGGAAGGCTTTTTAAAGCCTCATCACTATTGTCTCAATTAATATGAATATTCCACAGCATTCACATGGCTACCTTCCTCTGTTGCCAATTATAGTTTCGATGGATGATGTCCCCCCGATGACATGTGTGGGAACTTATAGAAAGGATGATATTGGAATGCAACAAAATACACCCTCACACCAGTAGCCTTTCATCACAGTGCTAGTTTCCTAGGTAGCTCTGCTTACTCACAACCTTCTTTCCTAAGCATCACTTAGTGCCCAATGCTAATCAGTCCCTTTAGATGACTTTTACGAAGTAGATAGCGCATTAATTCGGCATACAAATTGAGAGACTATCTTTGATGGTGAAACAAGATTAAAATACCCATGCTCACATTTCAGTTTCATACATAAAACATAAATAATGCAGTAACCCTCCTCAGCATTACAGACAGCTTCCCATTTTCTCTGTTGAATAGTGTTTAAAATATACATCTATCGCAAACTTAAAAAAAAATAAAGGAGGGGAAAAAAAGGCCATAAACAAAATATCATGCCTGCCAAAATACTTTCTTTATGTTCCCATCCACAGAGCCCTTCGTCACAGTTCTGGCCCAGGATTTCCTCATGAGATGCTGTTTAAGAGCTTTTAAAAAAAACACAATGCCATTCCCATGATATATGCAGTTTTAAAATTTGGTTTTCTGTATGGCCGAGGCTGCTGTGTTTTGTTATAAATACGTGAAATCAATAGATTGCCCAGGTCTCCACTTTTACAGGGGATACTGCATCATTAAGTACTGAAAGAATATAATGTAACTACTCAAACTGCTTAAAATATTTCGTAACCATAAATTATTATCCAAAAATATTTTTTGAGTAGATAAAAAGAGTTGTCAATTCTGCATAGTGAATGCCTCATAAGGGGCTCATTTATGGTTGAAAACTGAATAAAAGCAGTAAATTAAGAACAGACGTAGCCATAGAGAAGCTGTAATCCACAGCAGATTTCCTTGGTGAATGAAGTATTGTTGTGAGGATTTATCCTCCTTGCTTGTACAGTTAACCAGTCACATCTGTGGCCAAAGTGCTGTCTGTGCACACAGACAAGTTGGGTTCAGTAACCCCATGGAGGTAAGCACATGCTGGTTTACACTGTATTGATAAAGTGCAAAATAAACTTCACCGGCTGTTTCATTGGGGCATGCAATGCTGAAGGGCAGATATAATATTGAAACTGAATTCCTGTGACTTAGAGACATAAAAAGGCTAGGACATTCAAAAATCTGGAGGCAACAGCACGTTTCTCCCAGATTTTATATTAGTATTGCAGGCCTTGTTTTCTGGCAAGTTACAACAGACTGTGCCGCTGACTCACAGAATTAGTGTTTGTACTTCCTAAATGCGATAATGAATGGGAGCTGCTTGAGCTATAGTGTTTGTGAAGGGAAAGCCACTTGTTATAAATATTCATTTGACAAAATGTAAATAGTTTTATAGGAGTGTAAACTGTTGCAAGTTATTTGATTCAGTACAGTTGTCTCTTCCGTATTGTTTGTCACAAATGCACATAATGAACCAACCAGGATGACATGTAGACTTGACAGTGAATTAGTTTGGCCTTATTGGTGTTTGTTTAACTTTGTGATTACACACCAATCAGATAACTCAACTCCTTTGTCTTGAGAAAGCCATGGCAAGTTCCATATTTATTACGTCTCACCATTTCTTTGCTTGTTCCAGTACTTCAGCATATCATTGGACACTAACTTGGATTTTACATCAGGAGGCTATATCTCTTGTGAGATCACTTGCTTATTAACTCAGAACATTCAAGAAAAAAAAGAAAAAAAGAGATCCTTGTGAATTTCTTTTCATTACTGAGGGGTTTTTTAATTATAAGGCATGCTTCCCTGACAACAATAGATTTCATTTCAAATAAATCGGCTTCTTTCTAGCCATGTCTGAAACAGAATTAAAAAGATACAGTGAAAACAGCAAAAAATGTTGCTATTTAAAATTCAACAGGTTGGTCATTTAGCACACATCTTCATAAAGATTTTATCTTTATCTCAGTATTGAAATACATAAAAAATTATATTTCCTCTTTAACTCATGTTGTTGTGAACATAATAAGTATAACCATTTCAGCATCAAAAGCAAACTGTAGCACCTGAGTCATACAGAAGACAGAGACAAAGTTTTGTAGCCTTTATAGATTCAACCTGCACATGAACTGAAACATATGTAGAAAAGAAGGCCAATGCATCCTGGGGTGTTTTAGAAGGGGGGTGGCTAGTAGGTCAAGAGAGGTCACCTACTCCTCACCTGGAGTATTATGTCCAGTTCTGGGCCCCTCAGTTCCAGAAGGACATACAACACCTCGAGAGAGTCCAGCACAGGGCCACCAAGATGATTAAGGAAGTGGAACATCTTCCTTATGAGGAAAGGCTGAGGGAGCTGGGTCTCTTCAGCTTGGAGAAGAGGAGACTGAGGGGTGACCTCATTAACGTTTATAAATATATAAAGGGTGAGTGTCAGGAGGATGGATCCAGGCTCTTCTCAGTGATGGCCAGTGATAGAACAAGGGGAAATGGTTCCAAACTGGAACATAGAAAGTTCCATCTTAATATAAGGAGGAACTTTTTCACTGTGAGGGTGACAGATCCATGGAACAGGCTTCCCAGAGAGGTTGTGGAGTCTCCTTCTCTGGAGACATTGAAGACCAATCTGGAAATGTTCCTAAGTGATCTACTCTGGATGATCCTGCTCGGGCAGGGGGAGTTGGACTGGACGATCTTTCAAGGTCTCTTCCAGCTCCTAATATTCTGAGACAACCTCTCTCTTGGTGGTTTGAAGCATGTGCTCATGTTAATGTGTGCATTATTACCACGTACGTGAGTGTAAGTCTTACATAGGTTACTATGTTTTTTATAATCAGCAAACATTAACTGTCATTGAATGTCTGATCATTAACGTGAAAAAAGTGAAATAGAATTTTCAAACTCACATGTCCCTTTAAATCTATCATGGACTTTGAAGGTAGTATATATTATGTTTGATTTTGTCCCTAACATAATTAAAAGTTTCAAATCATTGTTGTCATTTTGTACTAAGCAAAGTTGTCACAACTCTATGCCAGCTACAATCAGTTTTATAGCAATAGTGAATTTGGCTAGGGGGCAGTTTTGCTAGGGTGTTTTTCAGAGGTCAGGGTCCTTTTATATCTATTGTTTTGGTCTAGATTGTGTTAATAATAATAGAATAATCCAGTGCTTTAGAAGGTAAAGTGAATTATTTGTCTCAAAATCTTTTCTGGAAAGTTTACAATCTGAAGGACCTAACTAAATTGCTGTTTTAAGGCCTTTTCCAAAGTGAAGGAAGCTCCTATCCCCTTAGAGACTTCTGGGAAAATAAAACATTGTTTTAAACAAGAATTCTTTGTTACTGTTTGCAGAAACTTATCTAAACCCTTATTGTGAAATATTTAAAGCAGCAAACTTATTCAGCACTCTGAAAGATAATTTTCTGAAATGGTTGCAGATTCATTTAGAGCTATCAAATGTAGAGGCATTTGAAATTTGTTCAGGTTTATTTTTTCATTTAGTAAGATTTTCTTCCAAAGAGGTCAGCAGGACTTTTCTGAAGGGATTTAATTAAAGTTAGCAAGTAATTTTGTGTTCTGCAGCATGTTACATATTGTGAAAAGGTTATGGATTCACCCAGTGCAACACATCAACAGTGTAAAGGTGATAGGTGAAATTCTTTTTGTTGCAAGTGCTGAGATATAATCATTTAAAAGGTCACTTGCACTCAAGAAGAGCATTTATTTGAGGAGCAACTTGTTTTGGGATATGCTGCATTTTTAAAGGTTAAGATAGTGTCTTGCTGACCAATGTGATCGGTGAGAAATAATTTTTTTGTTTCTCTTAAAAATTACTGCATATTGCTTCACTATTTATTAACATCTGGTGCAACACATCATCAATTTGAAAGCTCAGAACACTGAAATTTCCACAGAATTACTAAAACTTCATATTTAGAAGCTTTGCAATCTAGAATGAGTTTGTTTATATTATTATGTACATTGCTATGGTAGTAAAGCTTTAATAATTCTAAGTGTAAAAATACAGGAGACAAGTTTTATCATCATGCAGAGTGTATTACTTTGTGTATAAACACTTGTTCTGATAGGAAATGCCAATCATCTAAAGCAAAGGGGAAAAGATTAATTTATTCTTTTAATAAAGTGATTTGGAAGTGAAACAGATTATGTATGTATGATAGCTAGAAAAAGTTAATTATATTTTAAAAGATAATGTGAAAGAACATAAAATCAGAGAGAATTTTTAGGGAGCTGAAAATAAAGATTAAAAAAAAAACCCAAACCTATTTAATTCTTGCTACATTTATACAAAGGTGTTCATATGCAATGAAAATTATGTTGTGTGTTGAGAGTAAATTTTCCCTTTTTTAAGAAACATTTCAAATCAGCATTAAATTCCTTTAAGTCACAGTGTTCTTTCTGCTTACATCGCTCAATAATCCGTAGACATCAAGAAGGAAAGAGGTCTTTTGTAACAACCCGTCACTGAATAAGACGTTATGGTCACTCTTTTCCTTGATCTTAAAGATTGCCTGTACAGAGCAGCATTTTCTTCATAATTTGCTTAAAATGTTTTTGTTGAAGTGCTATCCTGTAGAAATTATACTAGCCATGAAAACAAAACTATTTTAACGAAATGGTATTGATCGTTTATATCCCCTGAACATTGCATGTTGCAGAGTAAATTATGTGAGCAGGGAGGGAAAAAAGTGTATATAAGGAATTAACAGTTAAAAATGAATGACTTGCATTTGTTTCGGGATAATTTTTACTCAAATAAATTTGTCCTCCTTAATTTGCCTTGCTTTCCATTTGAAAGAGGGCAAAATCTATTTCCTGGGCAATTTTGCACAGCACAGATATTAATACTTTGGGGTTTAATTGTATCCTGTGTTTAAATACACTGTGGGTGAAACCCTAGACCTCTGCTTAATTGCTGTGAGAAAATAGCCTGATTTCTCTGAGATTAGGCACACGCTTATGTATACTTTGACCCAAGAGTGCCTCCTTCAGAATTAATCTTCTAAGGTAGTGGGATTTGCTTTTGTACGTGCAGTAGACCCATTCATGACAAACGGTGCCTAATAAACCAACTTCACCCTCCAGACCTCTCTTTTGCTGTCAGAGTTTTTCTTCAACTATTCATTTCACACATCCCTTGTCCAGTTCCTTATTAGCAAATAAACTTTAAAGCAGGCAATAGGAATAAATTTAATGATTCCTCTTAATTAGAGAAGCTTAAGGTTTAAATAATGTGCTGCAGAACTGGAATTGTAAAGAATGTCCATTTAATTGTTAGGCAAAAATATTCTGTACCTGAAACAAATGCTGGCTGTTAGAAGGTAAATTTCCTCATATTTATTTTTAAAATTTCCTCTGTGCTATACTTCAATTGAACCATCTATTCTATAAAAGCACTTTTCCCTATGTCATTTCCACTAGGATTGTTTCTGTAAGATGTAACACAAAGTTCTGGTTTTCAAATATTTATATTAGTCAAAGTTAGTCCTGTTTATACTTTTTGGCAATATAACTTTTTCCTTAAAAATGAAGTACTTCAGTTTAACTAAACAAAATGTGTTGAAATGGATGGTCTTATAAACTTAAGTACACTTGGCAACAGAAGGGACTGAGGCTCCAAGCAGAAAACACTGACTCAAGTGAGTAGTCCCTACTCATACAAATATCTCATTAACTTCAAAGGAACAATCTGTGTGAATTGAAGTTTTCAAAATCTGGCACTAAAGCACCATCCCAACTGCAAACATTGAGACAGATGTACAAGTTTACTTCATTTTATTAATGCCACTAAAATCAGGAGTTGGGATCATTAGCAAAGTATTCCTTTATGTGTTTTTCTACAAATACTGTGAAAACTTGCAGGAGCATGTCCTAAATTAGAAGATAAAGGCATTTGTTTCAGTTTGGAGTCAGCATTAGACAGAATCATCTTTTTATGTTTTCATAGTTCTGCAAAGCAGTCCTCTGTATTTGCCTTAGAAATATTAAATCCGACATCCGCATATTACATTTGTAAGAGTTTAGCTGCAAAGGGTTAGGCTTCACTTTTAAAAATCAGTAATATTACAGTAGCAGAAATAATGATGTAGCATAAAAAGAAAATCCCAGATGAACTGATTCTTTTAATTAAATAACTGGATTGAAAATCATATGAATAAAATATTATTTAACTTCTGTAAGTTTATATTTGTTCCAGCAGACTTTTTGCTATCAGTAACTTTGATTTTTTTTGTCTCTGATTTGTCACTTTTTAAATAAGTGATCAGAAAACGATTGAAATGAAAGGAGGAGGGGGGGATGTCGATTTGTTGGTTTGGGGTTTTTTTTTTCTTGGTGGTTATGTTTTTGAGTGGGTTTTTTTTCTTTCTTTCTTTTTTTTTTTTTTTTTGTGTGGTAAACCCTCTAGCTATTGTTATGGCAATAAGCTTTGGTTGGCTGATACTGAACTACATGGTCAGGACTCTCATAAGGGAAATGCAGTCTTCATTAAACAAGCCTTTTAACAGCAAGCCAAGCTTGATTAAAATCATATACAGATGAAATCATTTCTTTACAATTCCTTTGTAGTTTTGTGCATTACCAATAACTCTTTAGGCTTAATAATACTTAGGAGACAGCTGGGTTACTACTTAAGATTCTGTTGTTACTTCCAATTACTTCTCAGAAGTCAAAATACACAGTATAATTTCTGTTCAAATAGCTGCAAGTATATTAATGTGATATACAAATGTGAAATGGGTTGGGCAAAAATAAACATTACAGAAGTCACAGAATTATGGCTTGCTGTCTGATACAGAATTCCTCTGCTAAAACCTTAAGGGACAAACTCTAAAAACAAACAGGAAACGTTCTGTGAGTTTTGTTATTGTTACTTTAATCAAGCTGTGATAGCTAGCATACAGCAATCTTGAATTACTTTGTGTTGTAAAATGTAGCTACCACTTTGTCTGCTTAATTTATATTTGAACAGTCATTATGACTTTACACTCCCTAAATTTAGAGGCGCAATGTAAAAAGAAGCAAACTTCACAAAAGCTTAGGAAACTAGGAATTCTTTTTCCTGGCATCAAGTCAGAGGGAAAATACTGTTGATAATACTAAATAAAAGAAAGAAAAAACCCACCCCTTAAATCTATCAGATAATTTTATTAGCCAGAGTCCAATTAAGTAACTATAATCCTGTTGATCTTTATTACTGATGCGCATTCCTTCCACAGCATAAATCTCTATAGGAGAGAGCTTAGGACTTCTTGGATGGCAGAGGCCCGTTGCAAATGACAATTCACTACTAAACAAAGCAAGAAAACAACTCAATCAAAAGGTCAAATTCCTTTCTGTGAGTGATGACGGAAGGATGATAAGAGGAAAGCTTTTTTCTTTCCTTCCTTCTTTTAATGCATCCCTTCCTTAGTAAAGGCAGGTCTTTAAACTGCCCCTAATCAACACGTCTTCAAAAGTGGGCCCACCATAGCCTGCCAGCTAACAAGGCAACTGGGGACATTAGCCACCACTTGCCAGAACTAGTAGGATGAGTTCATATAAAGCTCTTTTTTCAAGTACTACTAATATTTGATCTACTCTTTCATTCCCAGCCCACGCACACACATTTCTTCACCTTACAAGCTGTTAGCTTCTGTATACTGTTCCAGGGAAACAGTCTTAATGCTTTGGCATGAAAAGCATCATTCCGTGTTGTCCTCCCAGAATAAAGATTCTTGTAACTTATCCTTAAGATTTACAGGATTTTGTCCATTGCTGTTACCAGATAGCACATTCAAACATGCAGAGAGTCTTCGTATTTGTAAGATAACTCCTTATATTTTCTTTTCAGTAATCCAGATGCTGAACAGTTTCTGCTGTAGTTTTGCACTCCAAACACCCCCACAATCTGGCTATCCCTGCCTGAAGTAGAGTAGGGATTGCACCTATGCTCATCTGATTGAAGGAGTTTGTATGCAGTTGAATTGGTCGTGAATGCATTTTTTACTATGTGGAAAGAACCAAAGACTTTAGTCATGTACATTTCTGTGCACTTTTCAGGAGGCTCAGAAATAATGCTGTGCTAATGCATAAAATCTTGTGAATCCCCAGAGACTGTGCTGAAGTTGTGAACAACAAGTCACAGCAGTGCAGAGATCAAGTTATGAACCGCTACAGTCCTGCTGTTCAGTATTTCATGTATTTCTTTCTTCCTTTCTTCCTCCTTAAATAATACAGGCATGGGTTTGCATCTACTGAGCCTGTCTAATCTGTGCACTACCAGAGTATGTGAATACTGTTCCACAGCCATGCTGTTTGATTGCCAAAGGAATCTTCTGATACAACATTCAATAAAAATAAATTAAAAAAAAAAAAATGATGAGGAAACTTTCTGTCAGCTTCTTAGCTACCAAAAAGCAGATAACAACACTAAAGCAAATGGACCTGCAGATTTATATTTGTTCTAAGTTAAAATTTTAAGGAATAAAGCTTTCTGTTGTCTTCTTTATAAAACTTTCTGGTATATTCCATGTCACATGTACGTGCATGCAACAAGCCATTTTAATGTGGAAAAAATTAAAAAGGGAAGCCAGGCCAAGAGAGATATCAGTAGATGGGAAGATACCAGTACATAAAAGTAACATGATCTTTTCAAATAATTAATATGCCCTCTGTGATTCTAACTGAAAACCAAAGGTGGGGATATAGGTCTTTCAAATATAGCCCTTTTTTAGATGATTATCCGGCTACAGCTTAAAGTCATAACCCATGTTTTAGAGCATTAAAACTATAACTACCATACTGCAGAAAACAGAGAGTAAAGCATAAGCAGGGACTAGAAAAAGGTCATGCAAAAATAGTTATCTAGCTGTTCAGTATTCAGGGAATTTGCATGTTCTGGTTAAGTCTTTTACCTATTTTTTTTATACTATTTTATGTTTAACTGGTACGTAACTGAGGAATAACTTTTCTGAAGAAACAGTCTTCTTTTGGTTTGTTTATATTATCTAATAGATTACTCTTTATACATTTAAAACTTTGTACTTTTTTTCGAGACCCCTTATTTATTAATGCAGCATAATTATTACTGGTCCACAGCAGTATTCTTTCATAACACCTTTGTAGCTACATGGTTTAAGTGATGAATGTACCTCTGTCCTAGTCCAATATACTCTTTCATTTATTGCTTTTTGGCTGATAGTTTCATGCTTCAAAATTATTGTGAGTGTCTTTATCAACAACAGTCCCTGGAATGGAGTTAGATTGTAAATCAGGCATTTTTAGACAAAGAATGCATTGGGAAGGAGGTATGAATAGGATTGTACTCTCATAGTCTTTCAACAAAACAAATCTTTTAAGTTCACTGTCAAATTCCAATAAATTAAACTGATTGGGACTTACTAAATCTTAAAGATGTGATATTTTTTTAAAAAATCATTATTTTTCTGTGTACATGTCAAATTCCAATATTATTTTATCCCACAGCTAAGCTATTAATTGAATTGCCACCTGTTTGATCATCTCTGAAATAAGTCCATCTCTTAATAACATTGTTGCACTGTCTCTTTGTGTATTGATAGAAAAGTAAGACTGAGTGGTATTTGCCATACTTTTTATGGTAGGTCAGCTCAGCAGCTCATTGTTACCTAAAACAACATAGCCCAAAGAATGTTGGCAGTTTCATAGACACACTGCTAAAAAATATTGTTTTGTAGAAAATTGCTTTATTCCAGAAAAAAATTGGAAACTGTGTGTGAAATTCTTATAAAACTCCTATAAAATCTTTTTCCGTTATGTAGGATTTCTTATAGTTTAACATATATAGATGCCACATCATTAATAATATTTGTATTGTACAATGACTACATTGCCATTGTCTACATGCCATTCTTGATATTTAATTGAAAAGATTCTAGGAATAATGTTTCTGAGCAAAAGTAATAATGAAGTCCCTCTAACAACAATTTTCTTGGGCATAGAGAGATGCAATTTTTAATCTCACATTTGTGAGTTCCTTTTTAAACTTAGGTCTTTGTCACTTTTTATCAACTGAACGAAAATTTTCTTAGTCTCCTTTTTCTTTTCTGCATTTTTCACTATCACATCCTATTCTGAAATTCAGAATGTAGAGCCCATATCATGCTTTAAACCTCCTTTAATTATGCATCAATGGAACACACAGATCTCAAATTAGAGTTATGACATAACATTCTTTTGCTTAATAGTGGTAAATTTACCCCATAAACTCATAGGTCTCATTATATTCAAACTTGCTAACAAGTTTGATCTAACAAGCTAACTTCACTGTCAAAACAACATGTTGCTACTTTGGTAAAAAGAAAAAAACCCACAAAATTTGGCAAACCAGAATATCCACAAGTTTCCTTTCCACTTATGTAGGCTTTGATAAATATTACTCTTAACATCCACTTACTTTAACTGCTCTATTATCTCCATCTTCGTTTCCATTCAACAGTTTATCTGTGTAATGTTTTAAAAGTTTAGGCTTATAATTATATATATATATATTTGAGATCTATGTAAAAGGCATAGGAAGATTTTAAGAGCTTTTGAGAAGCAAATGTGAAGAGCTGTGATTATTTATCTGTGACATCTTAATTCTTGAAAAGTAGGAGTATCAAATTACCTGTTGAAAATAAATGCATTGAAACAACTTGTAATTACATGCCTATTTTTTCTGCATTTGGATAAAACATCAGCTTCTGCTGCTTTTCCTCTAAGACTGATAAATTCAAATCAAATGCCATCCTGACCAAACAGCAGTAAAATATTCGTAAAAGAAACAAAACACAGCACAGTCTGGCCTTGTTGATTTTACCATTTGTTTCAAGTTGTTAGCTTACAATTATCATAATAATTGAAAGGTTACCGGAGAGAATGTGGAAGACAAGGGCAACTGCAAAAGTGATCCATGTCAGAGCGATGTGAATACTAATGGATCTCTTCTCTAGGTGATCAGGAGAGAAGATCAGTTTTCCTGGAACAGTGCAAAGTGTAGCACAGTGATTTGTAAACTATACACTTTAATTTAAAAGGAAATTGCTTTTAATAATGTACGATAACCCTGGTGTTATAATTTGAGGTTACTTATAATGTAGCTTATCATTCTATGTGTGCTCTCTTTTAGCAAATATTGTTTCTCATTCGGATAAAAGTGGCATTCCTTTAACTTTCCCCCCAGAAAAGCTTCTGGTGAAACTGAAGAAGGGGATTTTCCTGTATTTTTAATCTCTAAAAGCTTTTTTTGCATTCAAATTCATCTTTAATGGTCTTGTAGAGATGGGTACACACAACATTTACAACCACTCAAGTATTCAATATTATCAGACTATTGAATTTTAATTATGGAATAATCAAATTCAAGACTAATGTTACAAGGAAGCAACAGGTGAAGTTATTCAGGATCACAGACCACAAGGTCTCCACCAGTGTTAGACAAATGATGTCAAGAGTTGTCAGCACACGAGGAAACAGGCTTACACACTTTCCTCTGCCTGAATCCTTTTCAGAGGGTAGTGCAGCTCTGAAAGAGAATTAGATGTCAAATCTTGTGGGCTTGCACAGTTTTAGATATTTTTATTAAAGAACATAAAAAAATAATTTGAAATAGCAGGCACTAGCAGCATATACCAAACATGCTTGGATAAATGGTATTGAAGGAAATGAAGAAGGGGAAAAAAGAAATAAATTGGTGACCTACTTGAGCATGAGTCTACTCCAGTAGATAACAGTCTACTTCAATTCCTATTTTCACATGATGGAGGGAAAGAGTATCCAGAGAAAAATCAGGTTCACATTTTGCACATCTAAGCTCTCGCACAGAAAGGGTAGCTAGATTACCACTGAGATGTTAACAGGGTTTTTTAGGAGGATGTTCCATAAACCTCTGTCTTATAATACAAGGATAAAACTTCTTAGTAACTATTTTCTGTTAAGGTTTTCACAGTAATTTGTCCTTACAAAACATCTGGAGTATTGTTTGTTATGGTTTGGTTTTAAAATCCTAGGGAGAGCAGTGCTTGTTATCAGTAAAATGTTTATGTTTAAGAACAAGAATTAAATCCTGTCCTGGCCAATACTCTGAAGTGTATACTCAGAGTTCCAGCTACTTTTAATCACTTTCCTTTTAAAACTTTAGCAAGTGGCATCCCCTGTCCCAGCCCCTTTATTAATGGCCAGTTGTAAATGACTTTAGCAAATGGAGCACCATTTGTCACGCTGTAACAAGTGATGCACTGTACTGTATTTCTAGCCCTACCACTTAATTTAAGCATTGAGATTTATAGCTTGTCATCATCCTCTCTATCTTTCTGTTCCTTCTTTGTGCCTTCCCAAGTGCTAAAACAGGTTGCTGGGAAAGGAGTTTACAAGTAAAAGCAAAGACATTTCTACCTTGGCTCAGAACACTGAAAAACACTCATTCGACTCTTTCACCTGTATAGTGAAATCTCCTGGTGGTTTTTCTTCTTCTATTTAATTGCTTCTCCACATTTAACTGATATTTGATGAAAAGATCCCCCTATTTTACAATTTCTCTCAAAATAATCCCACTGTAATTCCACTGCAGTCACCTGTGTATACACTATGTTTGTTTATTACTTTGAAAGACACATATGGTACAGACAGCCAACTTGTATTGCAAATTAAAAACTTTTATTTGAACTTGAAATTAGTTCTTCAGAGTGCTACTACGCTCCATGCCACCAGCAATTTTCCCCGGGCTACAAATTTGTAGCCCATTCCTCTGTCTAGGCTATATAGATTTTTATATAGATTACAGACTGTGTGTGATTTATATACTGCCACATGGAGAGTGGCAGGCATCCAAGAAGTGACCCCACCAATTTAAAGCTCCTATGAATCAAACATCTGTTCTGTGTTTGTGTGCATTTGTTTGTTTGTTTACTTAAGAGCACTGAGCTTTGGTCTTACACATGCTTACCCGTCTCTTCTAACACAGCAGATAGGTCGTTGGGTTTTACTTTTAGTTACAGTAGGTCACAGACTGTTTTTCTTGTCATTCTTGTACTGTTAGCAACAAACTGCTCATTTCCCTCCAAACTGGTTAGACCACTGGTCTCTCATTCAACAATACAAAGGCCCAGCCGGAAATGAGGATCCTGAAGAAACATTATGTCTGCAGAACTGTATAGATTTAACACTCCAGACTGCAAACATTTGGCCTATTTCCCTGCTGCCCAAGATCTCATGAAGTAATTCCACTGATGTAAAGGAAGTGCAAAGCACACATTGAGTGAAAGTCATGCCGAATTTCCAAGTACACCAGTGCTGATGTTTTTGCACTGTTTATGCACAGCTGTAGCTCAGCAGAAAATTCATGGGTTAGCTAAAGATCAGGACCAGTAACATATGTTATGCATGCTGTCTGACCGGTCAAAGACAGTGAAGTTGACAGCCCATGTCTCAGTCTTTCTCTAAGAGTTCTGTGACCTGGCACGACCAGCTCTGTTTTCTTCATTGAAAGAGGTCTGAAGCCATTCCAGTGCCTCTTTCCTGAATCCTTGCAGCTACAAGCCCAAACAGGGGCTTGTCATGTGAAAATGGTATAAGCAGCTTTCAGAAATTCCATATAGATAATGTCATGTGACTGTAACTTCTCAGAACAAAAGAGCTAAAGATCAAGCAAATTGTTTTAGCTCTGATTCTAGTCACACGTTTCTACCCCTCAGCACCCAGAAGGGCAGGCAGGATCTGCCCCATGTGCCTCTGCTGAGGCTGATCAGCTCTCCATGTTTACTAGCAAAGCTATGCAAGTTTGGGAGTTGCCTGTGGTCTTTGAGATTGCTAACAGTCAGGCCTGAAACGTTTCAGTTTCCCAAGGGTGCTTAAAAAAACTAGCCCATAAATTGGGAAAGGAGCTGAGAATAGGGGAACTGGAAAAAAATTCACTGGCCTGCTGCTCTCCAGTGTGGTTTTTAAAACTTCAACATTATTTCCAAGGAGTCTAGCAAATTTATGGGAATTATGAAGTCACAGAGATACTGAACAAGATGAATCTAATTCAATTCTAGAAAAAAGAGGTAAATCACCTTGCATACGCCTACATTGATCCCTAATTTTCTACAGCATATTCTCAAATGCTTTGTCTCTGATGCAATTCTGCTGCTTCACTTTGAATGTGATCTCTTTGTATATGCTGGCCAAAATCACATTTGTTTGTTTTCACAGGGCTGTATCACATTGCAAACCCTTATTTAATTTGCTGTTCACTACTAGCCCTAAGTCTTTTCTCTTTTTTTAGTGGTTTCCAAACATTATCTTCCTTCTATAGTATATTTGTGTTTCAGATTATTTCCCTAAAGTATCTGACTTTTTAGTTTTCATTACTGAATGCTGTTTTGTCTTGTTTTTCAGATTTCCTCACCATCTCTTTTAAGCTCTCCAGGTTTCCTTTTACTAGTTCTTTACTGTCATTTAAACAAAGCTTCACGTATATAACGTACAATTAAGTTGCATTCTCCTCCTCCCCCCTTTTTAAATTTATTCATAAGTAGGAAAGAGGAAAATGCAAAAAGGTTACAATAGAGAAAGGGGAGGAAAGGTTACAAATGGAATTAACATCAAAGCCCACAGTATTTCACCGGGTACCTCTAATTCCCCGTATAAATATGAGTCTTAAAAGTTGGTATGATACCTTCATATAACCTCTGACATATCTTAAATACTGAAATACCTGTTTTGTGTAGGATGGAATATACCACAATAATGTGGAGTTTATCCTCTCTTTTGAACTTCCACGTTCTTTCTTTTTTATGTACATGAACACATTCAAAAAATACTGCACAAAGCAATATTGTTCCCGTTGTACAAAACAAAACTGCCAGCAGTTTACCTCTTGTCAGGGCAGAGCTGTGTGTTTTAGTTAGTGACAGCATTAACCACACCAGGCTAGAATGAACCTTCAATGCCATCATGATCTTTCTTTAAGCAGTGTTTTTCCAATTTCAGACACAATTCTAAGAGCATAATCTAAGACATTCCCTCTGGAGCTGCCTCCATACACAAACACACTTTAATATGTGAGACCTCTGCCGGGGTCATCAAGACCAAAATGAACAAAAAAAAAAAAATTCTTCAGCACTGCTCTTATTTAGCTAGTGACCCAACCTTACCCTTTAAATATAGTAGGATCAACATACTGGGCCATGACCTCAAAGAGCTGTCATGTCACTTTTACTCTGCTTTTCTTTTAAAATGTTATGTAAGTTGGGGGACTCAGCTGCAATGTGTGCTATATCATATATCTAGATTTATTTCTCTGGATTATGGGAAATATCAATGGAGTGGGTGCGTTTAATTATTTGCAGATTTATATTGGTATTTTAGGATTGAAATGGCAAAACTGAAAGATAAAAATGTCACCAGTAAATTTTAGCAACTGAAAGTGGTCACCTTATTAGTTAGTGTTCAGTAGTTGTGTCTAAATCCCCAGCCATACTTTATTACTGCCCTCAATCCACCCCAGTTTGGTTCAGACGTGGACAAGTCTTTGGCTAAACAAGAATTATTAACAGGATTGCCAAAGCCTTTTCCTCATGTAAAATCATGTGTGTTCAACATCTCCACCTCCTCTCTCCTTTTTTTTTTTTTTAATTATTTTGAGGCTCAATCCACTGCAATATTAATAGTAAGAAAGTAACTGTATTTTTGTGCCAGAGGTTTGAGTGTCACTGAGACTTTTTTCACACTTCTCTGAGGTTGGAATACAAAGGCAAAATTCTCCTTTTCATACATTTAATCCCTTGGAAATTCTGTGTCTCTGTTCATCTAGAAAATAAATTTATCATATCCAGACATAAATATGGAATGAATAAAATATCCTGTGATTGTTTGATGTAGTTACAGTTCATGATGAAAACAATTTCTCCTTTACTAAACCTGCAAAAGTAATTTCTGAGCTAATAACTCACAATCACCCTTTCTTATCATAGAAACACAGAGTGGTTTGTGTTGGAAGGGACTATAAAGATCATGTAGTTGCAAACCCCTGCCATGGGCAGGGACACCCTTGCTTCAGAATGACTAAATATTAATTTTAATTTCACTGATATAGAGTTCCTATTTTAAGAATAGGCAGGAACAGCATTTGGAAGTGTGAGACAGTATTTCAAGGGTAAAGGTAAAATTCCAGATGTGGAATAATGCCTTTCAATTTATTATCTTTTTTTTTTTTAATTACACATCTGGGTAGACATTTATTCTTCTATTTTTTTAACACATGGGATTTAAAATATTTCTTTTTCATCAAAGCCAAGCACCTGTAGGGAAACAAAAAGTGTGAAGTACAAACTTTTCCTAGTGTGCTTAATGTTTTTGAATAATACTAAGAAACGTTCCAAGACCACATTAAAGCTGCTATTCTGATACTATGGCCCCTGTCATAGGCCTAGTACACAGTAGAAAAACGTACTGTAACTATCCAATGGCAAGGGAGAGGATGACACGATCTAAACACAGAACAAGAGTGCAGCAACATCTGCTTTTTCTTTCCCTAGCATAGCAATATTGTTCTTCAGATTCTGCCCCAATCTTTTTCTCAAACAAAGCCCAGCTACAAGGTAAGAAAAGGCAGCAATTAACTCCATTATACTACATGAAGTCTTAAGGGAACGCTACTTTCTGTGCTAAAAAAGGCAGGCCAACAGACAGAAAGAGATCCAGAGGATGCTCTGGGAAGATACGTAGCGCTGCATGGGAGTGGTGACGTTTGCTGTTTGCCACAGTGGATGTGAAAGGCCAGTGACATTAGCATCTCATAAGATACACCAAATCAGGCACAAGTATAGTTTTGAAAGTTTTTGCTTTGATATTGTAAAACTATGGTATTTCATCATTTTTTGCATAGGAAGCCTTTTATCTTTAAAGTACAGATCTTCATCTCAAAGCCCAGTTAAAGGCTGTGATTCAAGGTTTAGAATGAATGTGGTTCAGAACATATATTTTTCTTCTTTACCAATAAGGTAGCTTTTTATTTTCTGTCATAGCTGTTTTCACATAAGGTTTGGAGTAATTTCTACTTTGAAATTTGTCCACTTCTGCTTTTTGAAAGTTTTTTGGTTTTTTTCAGAGATACTTTTAAAAATCTTTTCTTAAAATGCCATGAAAAAGTTGTATAACGTATAAAGTATAGTAAGGATGGTTAGATGCTTTATTGGAAACAAAATTATGGTTGTATTTACATTTTATTTATATAAAGAATAAAACAAATAATGTAATAAAATAAGGTGAATAAATCACCTTCAAATTTAGAAGCAAGTGATGCAGCTTTCATTTATCCTGCTTTTGGCAGGGAGATGAACTAGTTCTGGTTTTCTTAATCTTCTGTAGTCAAAGGATTGTCCAACCCTATTTTAAAAAGTCCGTAGTCTACCCTGTCTCCAATTCTTATTAAGCAGTCGAGGAAGAGGGGTAATAAATAAAATACTTAACATTTAAATTAAACTCTGTTGTCTGATTAAAAAAAACCAACCAAAAAACAAAAAACAAACCCAAACCAAAACAACAGAAACAACAAAACCACACCACAAATCTTAATTTCATTGCAATAATTATACATACAGATTCCCAACCATGTCCGCCCGCAGGTCCTGACTGCAGTGGGAAGCCAGCTCCCGGTTGCGCCAGCCTGCGGGTACTGGCAGCAGTCAGGAGCCAGGTTTTGTCTCTGCCTGCCGAGAGGCATTTGATAACAACTGGGAGGCAGCGAGGCCTGCTAGCTGGCACAGGCAGCAGTCCTTCTGCAGCTCACCAGTGGTCTACAGGCTGGTGAGTTATCCTGGATCAGATTAACCTCAAGAGGTCCCTTCCAGTAGTTTTCTACGATAGTATGATATGACTTGCAATAAATTTCAGGGATGTCAACAAGATTTTAGGAGAGGCTTTGTTTTAGAAGATGCTAATGAGTGCTGCTGATAGGTTATCCCACTAGAGAGGAGAGAATGAATTTATTATGTCAGATGGAGACTTTCTGGAAAAGCTGTATAAATTTAAGAGCTATGTGAATTATCCTCTACCAGTACCCTGAGAAAAGACCATTAACTTACTAAGTTGTATAGGATCCTCTCATGACAACTGCAGAAAAGACTATCCATGCCTATCTCCATCATAAAAAACCAGTGCTGCACCAAATCACTGGTGATGTGATGGCCCACAAAGGTCTATTCAGCAATTCAGTGACTGGAATGGGGGGAGAATGTATGAGAATGTATGAGGGGAGCGGGGATTGCAGGTGCTCTGGCTCTGCTCCTTTTTCTGTCTACCACCAGTTTTGTCATAGAGCCATCAACCCAAAGGCTGGCAGGAGGATGGTTTGAACTGAGTAAATGCTAATGCCTTTCCTACCTTGGTGGAGCTGATAAAAAGCATGCTTGCACTCAGTGTCCTGGAGCGAATACATATGAATCCAGACAGCTTTTAATTCTGCTTATTGTACATTGGGCAGATGTTCTTGATGGAGGGTACAGTGTTGGATTTTGCTTCTTTTCTGAATGATAAACAGTAACAGTTTTTCCTCTATTCAGCCTCCACATTTACAGATGTAAATGTTCTGCAAAAGCTGAACTAGTTTAGGTAATTGGAGTAAATTCTCTCCTATTGTCCATGATTTCAAGACAGCTAATAAGCCTGAATCTTCAAACTATGGTCAGAGGATGATAAGCAAGTTTGCAGCCTGCTCTTTTAGTTTTGGCAGTGGTATCTGTTTTAAAAGGCACCAAAAGGTTCGGGATTAATCTGCCTATGTGGCTCTCAGCAGTTAAACATTGGTATATTGGGTGCACCTTCAGTTATGTGCCTGAAATCTATCTGGAAACAACAAATTGATAAAACATCTTTCAGTCACGGCATCAGTAGACAATAGCTAATGATATTTCTGTCTAGGCCAAATGGACAGTGCCTTATACAGCAAGATGTAAGCCATAAAGGGCAGAAAGATCTACGTTTTGTAATAAACCTGTACCCTGGTCAAAACCAAAAATTTAAACCAGAGGCCCTAATACTTCAATAGATTTTAGGTTTTTTGTCAGTTTAGACTAAACAGTTCTGTTACACAGTATAAAATTGTATGTATCCCTATCATAAAACTAGTCAACTATTAACTGACTCCTGTCTTATTATGGTTGTACACTGTTAAGGGACAAACCACACAACTAAAGATCACTGAACATTTGCCTGGATAAGAGACACTAGCCACATTTTTGAAGCTCAAGATAATAGGAAGCATTGATTTGGAGAAGAAAAATTTATTCAAAATTGAGAGAGGAAATATAATTTTTATTTTAGAATGCCAGCTAGAGATTCACAGTGGTTTAACTTCCTATGTCCAAAGAAAAGTTGTTGTTCTTGAGTTAAACTTCACTTTTAAGTGAAAATAGTGGACATTTATGTTTTATGATTTCCAAATTGTCATTTCTTTTTTTAAAAAAAAATCCAATGAATCTGTACATATTTATGTTATATATTTATTTGATGTGTTTCAACATTTAACATTTGTTTTTGAATTTGTTTTGTTTTAAATCCTTATGAGTTGTTTACTGGAAAATAATAAACTGTAGTCTTTAATACATAAACTCCAAGTAGTTGAATGTACAGTTGCATCTTGGAAAAAGAGTAAGGTTTATGAGAATGACACAAAGGACATACACAGTCATTAACTACTTCCAGTCATTGACTGATGAAATTGATAGCAAGTCTGGTAGTATCTGAACCTCTCTAAAGATTAGAAGGACACTTTTTCTTAGTTATTTGCATAGTGACACATTTTCAAAATAAAATCATTGTGTGTAACGTTTTGCTCATTTCATACAGAACAATAAGTTGCACTGTGAGCATGTTGCAGGTTATAGATGAATGCAGGTTATAGACAGAATCAACCTTGTTTCTTCTGGGGCTAATATACATGTTGAGTTATTTCCAGGGCTATGATTTCTGCCAAGTTGTCAGTTCTGTGCAAGCTTTAAGAATATGGTAGCAGGAGTAAAACTACAAATCTGCCAAGTTTTAGTCTTTAGAAGTGAGATTCATTTTATTGTTTATAACAAGTCCAGTCTTAAGTTGCTCCTTCAAAAAGACATTCCCAGAGTGCTTCAATCAAGTATTAAAATTTAATTCATTCCCTCCTTACAAGTTTCCTTCTTTTAGCAGCAGTTGTCTACATAGTCTGAAAACACATCACAAAAAATTAAACTAATACATCCCTATTGGCTGTAATTGTCTTGGGAGACTTATGATGCTTAATACTAATGACATGAATTACAAAAGATTTGTAGTAACTGAGTTAAAAGTCTGTTATTCAGAAACTGTCGAGAATTTTCCAGAAGAATTTCCTTTTTATCCATTGTGGTTAAATTCAAGATAATCCTTGAGGGCATTTACTTTCACAGGTATAAAATAATCATTAAGTATTTTGAAAGCAATAGAAATCAAATACAGTTAAGTTCCATAAATATAACAAGTATTTATCTCACTGAGTTCAGAAACAGAAGCAGATGGAATGTATTTCCAATATTATTAAACATTACTTGTTTAAAGGCTCCCGAATTTGCAGTGCAGTGTACCTGAATCACAGATTGTATATTATTCCCCAGCCTCATTAGAGCTTTCAAGGAGAAAGCCATCCTTGCTTCTACAAGCTACTAGTGTGTCTGCCAATGCAATTTATGGTGCAGGAGTGACCATTAACTCCTACTCCTTTAAAACATATTTTCTCTTAGAGACCTTGACAAGTTAGGCATAGGACAAAAGTGTGGTTTATTGACTTCTGACTGAAGAATATGGAAAAGTGGTCTACTAGAAAAAAAAAGAAGTAACAAAAATAAAGCTTGAATTATGTATACAGTAAGGTAATAAACAAGATGTCCTAACTACTAAATCCTCCCATGAGCATATATTGTTATTTATTACTTGTATTACACTGGAGAAGTTAAAGACAGAGTAGGGCCCTGTTATGCTCAGTGCTGTATGGACAGAACAAAAGCATATTTGTCTGAGAGATTTACCAAACACATTCATTAAGCCATATCATCATAATCCTGATTCTATCATATATTTAAAATACTAGTCACAATAGTCATCTATTGCTACCTATCAACATGAATACACATCTCTCCTCTCAAAGCAACAGTTGCATTCCATTCACACCCACAGAGACTAGACAAGATCAGGGAAGCAATGTGCTGTCCCTGCACTATGCAGGAGTGTTAGCATGTCAGGAATCAAGAAGAGCAAAATGAGCGGCTAAGCATCCCAGAGTAGAGTGTGCCAGAGGCAAGTAGAGAACTCGCAGCCTTCCTTCCATATCAGTTCCCTGTTGTCTAGATCCCCGTGACAGTAACAAAGCCTTGCTTGGTCCAACACTCATTTCCTCATGCAGCATTAACTCATGGCAGCGGTCCTACTCATGCCAGTTTGATAGACTGCTGCCAGCACATCATTCACTTAGAAATATTTGCAGTATCTGGCTTTGCCCATGACTCAAGTTCAGTTATGAAAAAAAAAAAAGCAATTGATACAGAGACACTAATTTTAAGAGCCCATTTTCTATCCTAAGTATTTCTGGTGCTGTCAGTGGGAGTAAGATAATATCTTCTTTCAGCTCCAGCCCAGAGAACATGACTTCATTGCTGAGTTGCAGCCGCTAACATGTGGCTGTGGGGATATTTACAGCATGTAGTGGTATTTCTAAAGACAAATACAGAAAAAAATAGTAAAAGGAAAAAAACCCCCAACATATAGAATGCACAGTTTGATAAAGGTGTGAAGCCTGAAACAGGTCTCTGATCCACTTTCACTGGAAAGGGCTTAACTGCACTTTCAGCCACATCGTACGGCCTCTCTGCATTTCTTTGCTCCTTAGCATAAGCCTATTCTGAATTTTTCAGAGAAGTCAAAAAATTCGTTGTCATGCAGACAGTCTGATTTTGATACTGGATGAGATAGTGAATACAGCCAACCTAATACTTGTATTATGGCTTCGCTGTCTCTTCAAATTCATTACATCATGAATTTCTAGTGAAATGTAGATGTAGATTCCAAGGAAATGTTGTTCAAAAACCTGGAATCTACAGATAGGAAATGACATCTTACCCTCTTTTCTCATTTAAAACAGTCAGAGATTTGGCAACCTTGGTAAAAATGTCAACTAAAAAATTGAAACTATTTCAAATGAAAGGTTTAATCAAAACTTTGAAATTAACCAATAGGAAAGTCAGAACCTTTATACTCTACTACTGTTATGTTGCATCTCAAAAGCACAAATTAAACGTCAGAAAAGAATTGATTTTCCCATCTTGGGACTGACAGCTACTTAATTTCTTTGATATTAAATATAGTATTAAAGTCATAGGAAACCCACAAAAGCTCCTTATGCTTCACAGAGATTTCATTTTGTATTTGTTTGCTTTCCACTATTCTTTCTAAGCAGTAAGTGGGAAGCCACAAATCCCACAAATCATGAAAGATCTATACAGATCTTGAATATTGAAAGTCTTGTTTCTGTGTCCCAACTCAAGCTCATGTAGGAGAAACAATCCTAACATTAGTTGCAGAATGGCTGAGCAATTGCTGCGTGGGAAAGACATCCTGGAGTTATAAGAAACAATCCACAAACCAAACCAAAACCACATCTCAGTGCTCAGTAGTGACCAAAAACCATTAAGTGAGTAAGAAGAGCCATCATTATATCATGCATGAGTTCCTGGTGTTATCCCAATCTGAAAACCCACCAGAACTTCCTCCCTTCCCTTGTTTGTAGGTTTTGGGGTTTTTTGGTTAATTTTTTTTTTAAGTGGTATCAGAATGTGAAAAGTTAGAGAAAGGCAGGTGGGATGATCAGAAGTGTGGAACAGTTTCTGTACAAGGAATAACTAGATGCTTTTTGGTCTGGGACAGATGACTGATGAGGGATATGATAAAACTCCATAAAATCAGAGTAGCATGGAAAAGGTGATTAGAGAAAAATTATTCACTGTCTCTTGTAATACACGAAAAAGGGCATCAGATTATATTGTCAGATAGCAAGTTAAAATCAAACAACACATAATAATACATAATAGTACCTGAGTATTTCTGAGGGGGCTGTAGATAATAGAATTTGCATGGATTCAAAAAGCAATTAGGCAAACTCATGAAATCCACCAAAAACTGACTCAGAATATATATGACTGCAGATGACTGAGAGGTAGAATATTATAACAGAGAAGCATCACTAGCTGCTTCTCCTAGTGTACTCTTTTCTAACCATCTGCTACTGGGGGCTAGACTATTGTGTCTTTTGGTCTGAACAAATAATATTATTCTTACATACAAGATGTTGCTTCCAGAAAATACAGACATGCTGGAATCCTCCTCCTAGGATTTTCCTTTCTTTTCTTTTTATGTCTGAGACATAGAATACTCATAATTTCGTGGTGATGATGCTCAATACACCTGAAGGCCAGTCCCCAAGGTCTTTTAAAAAAAAATCTATACATAACTGCACCAAAACATGGTCATTCCATTTTCTGTGCTAGACACAAGGGACCACCTCAGTTATACTGTGTTTATCAGTTAATTTACAACAGCAAACCAGATACAGATTAACCAAGGTAAGGAAGAAAGATGTACACAGAAACCAAAGAGAACAGACTCTTTCTTTCCTCTGTTAGTTACAGGGTTCAGTGTTTTGATATCCAGTGATGTTGCATTGCAGCTTTCCCCAAACATAACTGTTGTCAGAATAGTATCAGAGATATCCAAAGGAGTTGGTTTTTTTTAAATTGTATGAATCCTGTTTCAGTACTTTTTATCAGTACTTTTCTGGTTGGTTGATCCAGGATGTACTAAATCTTGACACTGAAAGGAAAAGCTGAAATAGTTTTTGAAGCTGTTGAACTAAGTCTTTGGATTTATAAGCTTGGTTGGTGCTTATCCCCCTCCCTCTGTTCCCCTCTCCAGTCACTAAAATACCATGTTATCCCAACAGCTGGCATCCTTGTGTTACTACTGCAATACTCATCCCTCATATTGGTTTTGCCCATAATCTACCACATCATGTATATGCACAGGCAGCACTCAGAAGCCCAAGGCTACTCAGTGAGTGAACAGTGCAGAATAAGTTATCTTTTAATTCTATCACTGTAAGTGTACAGAGTTGGAGAAAAGCCTTGCTTCCAACATTGTCTTTCTTCTCACTGTAATCTGTCCTCATTTCTTACTCCTTCTACCACCCTTCCACTTTGGCTTGTGTTTTTAAAATATGTTTTGGTAGCAAAGAGGGAAAATAATGAGTGCATAATTTAAACTAGGGAATGTGCTGCATCATACTTTCATTAAAACTACAGAAAAAAAAAACAACCCTTAGCTGGAGTGTAAGACTGTAGGAGTCCCAAATCCTATCATTACATCTTACCTTTTTGTTTCTGCTAGTGCAATAAAGCAGATGTCCTGCATTTATAAAATAGAGTTGAAAACTTCTGTAACAAAAAGAAAACCAAAACCAGTACAGTCATAAAAGGTTCCTTTTCCATTCCAAAATTTTGCTTCATGTTTTTATAATACTCCATCTGTATTTCTTCAAATAGTTCTGATGATACAATATAATAAGGTTCCCCTGTTCTTCCATTTCTTTTACAATGCTTCCCTGAATAGTAATGAGAATTTACTTACTGTTTTGAGAAACAGGTCCAAAAGCTATATGCAGTATTTCAGTGTCTGAAATGATATACAAAATGCTGAAGATTAAGTTTCTTCAAATTACAGAAAAATATAGCAGTTATTCCTTCTCTTGCCTAGAGAATATTCCATACCTGTCTTTGGAGACCAGAAAAGGCTGAAGTTTGTAAGCCTTTTGCCTCATTGGTAAATAGAAATAAATAAACTAAATAAAGCACACCATGAGAGCCCACTCCATTATTCTTAAAACCACCTTCTCTACAACTAGGCAGGTGTTTGCTCCATATACTCTGTCAGGCTAAACATACTGCACTCTAAAAAAGTCCAAGGTACAGCTCATACTCTAAATATACTGTAATGCCTGAAATACAAACTGAGAGGAAAAACACAATCCAAATTTTGCTGATTTTTTTGGATAGATACGTATTCTTTGATAAGCACAGAGGCACATTTTCACCAATCTATGAGAAAGATTCAAGGCAACAAGCCCAATTCAATTTGGTGTTATGGGGGTGGCCGCATGGTCACTTTAAAGCATCCTTTCTCCTGATATAGCAACAGAATCAAAGCTTCTGTATATCTTACCAATTGCCAGCTGCTGGTTCAATTACTTGTCACCTTCATGAGCTATTATGTACTCAAAGTTCCATGCCATCACAGAACAATTCAGTACCAAACAGCAAATTTTTCTTGTGTTGCCTCTCACACTGTGTGTAGTGTCGCTTAGATGTTGTTGATTATTTGGATTCATACCTTCCTATCTTTTTAACTTACTGCCTCACACACATTTCTTACAGTCTGGCCAACTTTGTTGCAGCTTGTTATGTCTCATCATGTTTTGTTGCAATTCATCATTCTAGCTTCCAGCAGCCTAATCGGACGCCATGTAACTCAATTTAACACAACAGAATGTATAAAAAATATTTTTTCAAAATGTTTTCATCTGCCAGTACGATAGGTACTGAGCCGTGAATCTGTGCTTAATGGGGAAATGGAAGCTCTATGCCCAATGAAGTACGTCTGCTGTTTGTGAATTAATAAGCAGATCTCTCTGAAGTAAAACAGTATCTGGATTTACAAACATTTGCTGTAGCTATTGCCATGCATTGCTTCAGATCCCTGATATTCACAGATCTTCAAGATGGTGTCTCCCTCTCTCTTTTCCTATGACCAAAGGCATGTGTCAAACCTCTCTTTTCTGAAGGGTGGTGATGCTGGTAGTCCACAGCTTCGATTTCTCTTTATGTATAAGAACTTCCATTTTTCCTTTGTTCAGACCTTGACAGGCTGGAGAGGTGGGCCCGTGCCATGAGTTTCAACCAGGCCAAGTGCAAGGTCCTGCATCTGGGTCGGGGCAATCCCAGGCACAACTACAGACTGGGCGGAGAGTGCCTCCAGAGCAGCCCTGAGGAGAAGGACTTGGGAGTGCTGGTGGATGAAAGACTCAACATGAGCCGACAATGTGCTCTTGCAGCCCAGAAGGCCAACCACATCCTGGGCTGCATCAAGAGAAGCGTGGCCAGCAGGTCGAGGGAGGGGATTCTCCCCCTCTACTCTACCCTCGTGAGACCTCACCTGGAGTACTGTGTCCAGTTCTGGAACCCCCAACACAAGAAGGACATGGACCAGTTGGAGAAGGTCCAGAGGAGGCCACAAAGATGATAAAGGGGCTGGAGCACCTTTCCTATGAGGACAGGCTGAGAGAGTTGGGGCTGTTCAGTCTGGAGAAGAGGAGGCTCCGGGAAGACCTTATAGCGGTCTTCCAGTACCTCAAGGGGGCCTACAAGAAAGATGGGAGAGGCTGTTCAGTAGGGCCTGTTGTGACAGGACAAGGGATGATGGTTTCTAAATAGAGGGAGGAAGATTTAGATTGGATATTAGGAAAAAGTTCTTTACTGTAAGAGTGGTGGAGCACTGGAACAGGTTGCCCAAGGATGCCCCATCCCTGGAGAAGTTCAAGGCCAGGTTGGATGAGGCCCTGAGCAACCTGATCTAGTTGGGGGTGTCCCTGCTTCTTGCAGGGGAGTTGGACTAGATGACCTCTGGGAGTCGCTTCTAACCCTAATCATTCTATGATTCTATGATTCTATGATTTATTTGATGTTTCTCATATTGCTTTACAAAAATTAAGAGGCAATTCCTGTTCCAGAGGAATAAACTAGGTGCAATGCACAGATCAGCTATACTTTATTTTTAACTAAACACCTCAGGGCTTGGTACAATTCTTGAGGTACTTACATTGTTGTAGTTGTTGTCCACTTCGCTTTGTAATGGATTTGTCTCAGAACGGTGTATGATGGAAGCACTGCAGTTCACATTTTAGGAGAGGAAACAAAGGTATAGAAACACTGAATAAAAATTATACAATAACTGTGTTATCACAGAACAGAAACAATCTTAATACTTCTGAATAGGATTTAAACATCTTAACTCCTAGGACAACTTTTCATCCTATCCTATCTCAAAATCTCTACTACACCCCTATGTGATCAGTTGTTTTTTTTTTTTTTCAAATATGTTTGCAGCATCAGAAGGAAGAATACAGAGCAGTTCTCTGGTCAGGGAAGATTGACAATATCAGACTTCGAAATAAAACCAAGTGAAAACATGAGAAGCCCAGAAAAGGGAGCACAACCATCAGAAAGGTAGATAAAATAACACAAGAAAGGAATAAAAGTAAAAAAAATAATAAAAGATTTACATTTACAATGTTGTAGAAAGTTGAATTTTGTGGATTAAGGTAGGAAAGCAAGTGGAAAACACCAGGGATGATGTGGTCATGGCAGCAGCTTGAAGCAGCTTGAAGCAGCAGGTTGGTTTCAAGAGCTGCCTTAAATTTGTGGTGAGATTTAAAATCCTAGGGTGGGGAAGAGTGAACAGAGAAAAGCAGATTTCCAGACAGACTGTGATAAGACTATAGACATGTTTCAGCTGGAATGAGCAAAAGTGGGTTGGTATTTGGAGTCTACTCTGGTTTATAAAACAATTTTTTGTAAGAACCTGGAGGGTTTGACAAAAGGAGCAGTTGAGTACCATTGCAAATCTGAGTGATGCTAATGACAACATTTCCTACAAAAATGGAAAGTACAAGCATTCTCAGCAAATATCATGCTAATCTTTTCACCCTTTAAATGCCGCATACAATAATGCTGGTAAGAATTATCCCACATTTGCTGCTTTTATATATATTACCTCCTCAATACAGAAGCACAAACAATGGAGTGATTTTATATTTATGTGGTTGTAGATAAGTAGTGGTCCCTGGACCTGTTTTATCTTCTATCCAGCCTTAAAATTAGAGTCTCCAGAACAAATAACAACGCTCTATGCCATCATGGCTACTAAAACACATTTACTTCCAGCAACAAACAATAAGAAAACTCCATGGGACACTTTGATTACAGAAGGAGCCCAAATCACTAAGGGATGCAACATCACAAATAATTATTTGTAAAGGTTTGTCAGTTCCAATGAAGTTATACTTTTCTATACTCTGCTTTTTCCATGAACCTCTACAATTACTCACCTCACAGAAAAGGCATGATGCTGCTAAAATGATGAAACCTTAATATAACCTTTTCAGCAAGAGATAAAATATATTGATTGGTGACTGCTGAAGGACATCATTAGGCAGTTCAATGTTTGATTTTCTTTCTTTCTTTCTTTCTTTCTTTCTTTCTTTCTTTCTTTCTTTCTTTCTTTCTTTCTTTCTTTCTTTCTTTCTTTCTTTCTTTCTTTCTTTCTTTCTTTCTTTCTTTCTTTCTTTCTTTCTTTCTTTCTTTCTTTCTTTCCCTTTTTCTTATTTATTATTTGGTTGCCCGGCAGGCATCTCTGTACTGACTGACCCTGCTAGTTCAACTATTAAAGAATTTATCTCTCTGAGGAAGCCTGATGTAAACATGATAATCTGTTTGGCGGCCCTTATGATGGCCTATGAATAAAACATATGACAACACAGTTTGAGCTGAAGAGGTTACTATCTGTTACTAAAGAGAATGTTTGGAAGGTCCCTGATGGCTCAGCCAGCCTGAATCCCAAAGGTCGTCTACTTTATACTCCAGCTAACACATTCAGACTACCCACAAAAGGTGTAGTTAACTATTCTTCCCTGTCAACATCTATTCTTCTAATGGCTTATTAAAAAGGAACTAAGGCAAAAAATTAGAGATTTTAACATCCTTAACATTGGAGATTTAACAATCCTTATCCTGAAGATAGGACTTCTTGGGAGAAAAAGAAGAGAAAGTAAAAGAAAGAGAAAAAGGAAAAAAAGAAAAAGAAAGAGAAAAAGAAAAAAAAGAAAAAAAAAGAAGAAAAAGAAAAAGAAAAAGAAAAAGAAAAAGAAAAAGAAAAAGAAAAAGAAAAAGAAAAAGAAAAAGAAAAAGAAAAAGAAAAAGAAAAAGAAAAAGAAAAAGAAAAAGAAAAAGAAAAAGAAAAAGAAAAAGAAAAAGAAAAAGAAAAAGAAAAAGAAAAAGAAAAAGAAAAAGAAAAAGAAAAAGAAAAAGAAAAAGAAAAAGAAAAAGAAAAAGAAAAAGAAAAAGAAGCTCATTTATTTAATTTAGGTAAAATTCTAAATTCCTTACACTACAGTGTTAAAATAGCCACTTGAGCTCACATAGGGAATACAAGCAAACGTTTGGCAGTTAAGCTCACAAAACTTGTTGCTCAGATGCATTGTATTTGTGAACTTAAAGTAAGTGAACCTTTCTTTTTGTTACCTGTTGAAACCAAGGAACTCTGATTCATGGTTCTACCCACAAGCCTAAGAATCATATCTTGGCAAGTGAAAGAGGTAAAACCTGTTCCTGGTTCTCAAGGAGAGTAAAGCCAGTGTGGAATTGTTTAATGTGACCTTTCCAGCACAAGAGAACTATTGTTTTCTATTTTCAAGTTTGTTTTTAAAGGCTAGTCATTAAAAAACACTTATAGCACTTCTTTTTTCTTTTATTTTCTTTTTTGAGTTTGGGTTTTTGTTTTTTTTTCCTGGAAACCTCTCTCTTAATGTAGAAATTTGTCCATTAATCATTTAGTTATGTTTCTGTGTATATTTAATTTTTGATCTTCTGTACTAAGAACCATAAAAGGCACATTTTACATAAAGGTTGTTTTATACTACTGCTTTACAGCTGCTATTGGCCAAACAACTTTCCAGGGACTGTCTCCTGTCCATCAACAGTTCTTTTTCTAGCAGCAACCAGTACACTATGCAGAGCACTTTTTACCCTGTAGCTTCCTTATTTCTTGTTAGGTGATATCAGATGCCACTTACTCCTTCATGGTAGAAATGTCTGCATAAAACCTGAACAAGAATAAATGGGTTAAATAGAAGAGGAGGTTGGGGATTTCTTTAGTAAATTCGGGCCATCAAGCTGTGCAAGTGAGAAGTTATTTGAATAATCAGTGCAAAACAGTAAGTGAATGTCAAGGAAATGTCTAGTTTAAAATAAATACAATTAATGCCTAACTAAATTTGGTTTTGATCACCTTCCTGATGAGTCTAATTTATTATATGAGGTATTTCTGATGTTAAAACCCTCCAATTAGTATTTTAGATGCAAAACCTTTTATTCTAGATTTTGCTTTTAGGAAAACACACTAATATAGCAAAGTTCTCACTCCAAAGCTTGTAGAGGTAATTATCTTTAATAAAAATATAAATTAAAATGACATGCAAATGATTGATTCACCCATATGGCTTCGGGGTTTTTTTTATTCCATCTTCATTTGGATCATGGAGGGTTAGAATGCTCATTCCATATTTATTATGTTATTTTCTCGTATCTTGCCAGGTCAGTTCTTGTGGTCATTGTTACTTCCTTACCTGAACACATGGCTGGTTGTTTGGAATTTTAAAATCAATGGGAAATGTGCTTCAGTTATGAATAAGTAAAGGATATTTCCCCTCAGATTTGCCATTGATTTCAACAGTATCAGGATTTGGTCCTTGGGGAAATCCACAGCTAATATATATTGACATCAAAGGAGCTATAAGGATTTAGATCAACAGAGATTCAACACTTGTTAAGTGTTTGAGAGCTACTGGGTTTTACCTGTCTAGGTTTTCCAAAGCTCTTACTCTCTGTTTGTTTTCCTCTATCAGGTGTATTTATTTGTTCAGAAACTGTATACTACCTTAAACATGCTTTGGAGTCTTGAAGAGAATAGAAAATAATTTTCTGAATCTTGTTTGCCAGTTTCCAGTGATCAGGGACTTCTTCAAGCTTTTTAAAATTGTTTTTTTTATGGAAGTCTGTCTCTTCTCCTTCAACTCAGGAAAATCACTGTTTGTCACCTTTGTAACTTAAGTCCCTCTGCCACTCAATTTCAGCCAAAGTCTTCACTTTGACTCATGCATCAAGATAAGGGCAATAAGTCCCTCAGTGCTGTGCTTGCCTCCTCATAGTTTTGCTTGAAAAAATGATTGTTCTTAATCTTTGTTTCCTTCAGGATATTCCCATATAGAATTCAATTATTTCATTATAAAAGCAGAGTAGAACTGTTAAGGGTTATCATAATGGTACTTCCAGTTTAGTCTCTTCATTATGTGCTTGTAAATTTTTTGCTCAAACATTGTCCAAGATGTCAATTACAGGTGTCAAAAAATTATGTATTATTATAGTTAAGTACTGGATCTGCTAAGTACTTTACCTGGGAGAAGAATTGGTGTTATAGGATAAGTGCATTCAGAGCTCTATTAGTTTTGTTCTGTTTTGTTTGAGAAGTAGCTTTTCAGCTTTTGAAAATTAGTTCTAAATATTTATTATAAGATAGCTTCACTCGTATAGCAAAAGCTAAGAGGAAGACATGATAAAGAGCATCAAGGATGAGAAAGGGTATGTAATGCATTGCACAAAGAAAGGGTCAGGTTAGGTATCGGGAAAAATTGTCTAAGCAACATTATGTTGCTTGTGGAATTTCCATTACAGGCATTCTTTAAAACAGATTGGACAAACATCTGTTGGCAGTTACAGAAAGCATAGCGGATCCCACTTTGGGCAGCGGGTTGGACTAGATGAGTTGTAAAGGTCCTTCTCAATCCTATTTTTATATCATCATTTTCTCACATAGGTGTGACACATCCAGTTATATGGAAATACATTACTTTCATTTTCATTCTGAGACAGAACTTGGGCTCAAAAGTGGGAAACCCTAGATCACCATTGATGAAAGCTGCTTTTGTAAGGCAGCAGAGTGGGAATGTGACCCTGCAGAAAATAGATACCATTTTGTATGCTGTCAGCAGCAGTAAGGGAAGGGGGGTGGGGGAAAGAAATGGAAGGTAGAGAAATTGGTTCTGTTAGTCTGACCCAATGCAAATAATGTTGTAGATTGCAGGTAGATTTGAATAGAGTTTCCATGCTTGTGGGAAATTAGTGGGCTCCAGATTATTTCCTTTCTTGTGAAGTTTCTTAACAGCACATTAGTAAGACTGAAAAAATAAATCTACTTAAAAGTTAATATTTTTAAAAATTTGAAGTGTAGGGGAAAAAGGTAGATTTCATGCTTATTATAACCCACCTTAGAAGATATCATTCAGCTCACTTAAAGTTTATAGTATCTGACAACTGTCTTCTCTGTCTTCCTCTTCTACATATTAATATAGCATCCATGATGTAGCAGAATATTTCTGTGAGGACTCTCATGAGGTGCTTCAGTGATATTTTGAGACACAGCAGATTTCCAGAGTGTATATTAGAGTCAAGGTAGGAGTAAAAATTTCATGGAACAGAAGAGCAGTGGGGTTTTTGATGAGATATGAACAGCTGTCACCTTTGAAATTTCCCTCTCCAAATCACTTTCAGCTCTGAATATGCTTTACACAAGCTGAAAGATGCTGGTGCTACACATATAACTACAAATTTTAGGCATGAACTGCTGCAGGGAACTGACATGTAACAAAACTATTTAATGAGCAACTTTTTTCCAGTAATCAAATTAGGTCTTGAAAATTGAAGAAAATCCAGATGAAATCTAAGAAACCACTACTGAGCAAAAGTGTTATATATAAATTAGAGAATATTAATTTAGTACTATAGTCTTGCCCATCTAAATCTGTAGTGTCAAATTCAAGGTGCCTGACAGTGACAGGAAATTTACTGGTGGCATATGCCAAAGGAAAGCACAGCTCCCTCAGAGGAAGTTTTAATTAGGGAACCATATTTACCAGACATTACATGAACCCAGTCAGGGCCATCTTATGCAAAAAGCAGCCTAATGCAAAAAGGGAGCAGGCACAAGATGTCTCTTTGTGCTTATTGTGTACTCGGGAGTTTTAGTCTTAAATCATGTCACAACTCTTTCCAGCTCTTTTCCAATATTTTGTGTCCCATCCAGTACAATTTTCAGTGTTACACTGAAATTACGGGACATTAACATTTCTTTTTCTATCATATCAAATATTGAATACAAGTAGAAAAATTACTGGAAGCTTTATGATAACTGTTAGCCTATGGTGAACTTACATGATCCCTACATGAAAGGCAAGAAGACTTGCTAGTGTGTCAGAAGGAGTCCAATCAAAATCATTTGGGTCTTACACGTGCAGTGACTAACACCCCAAACCTGTGTATTGCATTACATACTCTTGAGAAACACTTGATCATGTGGACAAGTAATGGGAATTTTACTTCAGAGTAACCTGGATGATTGGTCTGTACAAACATTTATGCTGTTAACTTAGAGAAACTATCCATGTTATGTGACCTATGCAATTGAATTTTTGGCTAATTTTTTTCCAACACTGAGAACATCTATCCAGTTCTTTATAGTTACTCTGAGAAAAGAAATACCCAGTCTTTAGACCTGGCTGGCAAAATACCACCTGCAAAATATAAATCTGAGAATATAACCACAGTGAGTACTATGAATGTCTGAGAATGTTTTATTTTAAAAGAGTAGTACTTTTCTTTATATGTTCTCCCTTATAAAAGCTAGAACTATTTATGAAAATTCTAAAACTTGAAATAATTCTGTCACAAATTATTTTGTTCTTTTCATGAGGAAAGCACTGGTGGTTTTTGCCCCTACATCTTAAATAGACTTAACATCCATATAGCTGTTTTGTCTAACTTCAACTTCTAGAAGTGAACACCTTATCATGCCAGAAAACCATTTTTTCTTTGTGCACCTGCACTATGATTAATGGAGGTACAACCCTGGAAATAGCATTTGGCAGTTAACAGCTGCTACCAGCACTCTGGAGAGTGCACAGAACCTTGCAAAATTAAAGCCACAGATTTGTTCTCCTCTAAAAAGCCAAAAAGAACTCCTGAGTCATGTGTGCAATGTGGATTGTGCATCATAATTTCAAGTTTGCTCTTTACCTCTTTGTCTGACAGTGACGAGTTCAAAGCCAGCTGATATATTGCAACAAAAGACCTCTCAGAAAAGTGTCAGCATACACCTGGATAATATTGCTAACACAAGCAAAGAATTTTAAAGTAGCCAAATTAAAACAAACTAAAAAAGTTGCAGTATGAACTAAAATCAAGTGGCACACCTCAGCCAATATGAAAGTAACCAGGTAGTATCAAGAGAAAATAACAAGAGATAACAAAAACATTGTAACTAGGACAGCAGCACCAAACAATCCCTTCTTGCCAGCTATCGGTCAACATCAGCTCGGTATCGAAGCCACGGCTACACTTCTGTCAAGTGAATGACCCTACTGAACTACACATGTGGCAAAACAGTTGGTAACAGATGGTAAATGACAGTCCAGCTTTCTCATTATATGAAGCATAGAATCATAGAATCGTAGAATCAAAGACTGGTTTGGGTTGAAAAGGACCTCAAAGATCATCTAGTTTCCAACTCCCTGACATGGGCAGGGACACCTTCCACTAGACCAGGTTGCTCAAAGTCCTATACAATCTGGTCTTGAACACTGCCAGGGTAGTGAGCTTGTTGTGAGCACCTTCCTTGCTACTCTAAGGATCTGAAACTCCATAATTTCATGTTCACTTCATCCAAGGCTGCCCTTGAGCTTCACATTCCCTACCAACCCCCACTTATAGGTAAGATCAAGGTCCAGTATGGCACCTCTTCTTGTTCCCTCCTCTATCACTTGGAGAAGGAAGTTATTATAAACATATTGCAAAAACCTCCTGGATTGTTTATGCCTTGCTGTGTTGTCCCTCCAACAGATTTTGGCACAGTTGAGATCCCCCATGAGAACCAGGGCTTGCTTTTCCTGTCTGTCCTTCCTACAGAGCCTGTATCCTTCCATTACAACACTCCAGTCATAGAAGCCATCCCACCACATCTCTGTGATGCCAGTAAGTTCACAGCCCTGCAGGCATGCACCCATCTCTAACCCATCCTAATTCATTTGCATAGAGGCCCCAGATGAAGCTGATTTATTGGCAGGAGTGTCTGGAATTCCTTTGTGCTGCACTTCAGGTGCTCTCCTGCTGACCTGTGATCCTTCTGCCAGCATCTGGGCATCTATTGCTAGCACTGGAATCAAACTGGTAGGAGTGAGATGGATTGAGGTTCCCTTTTTTTTTTTACTTTAGTTTAAAGCCCTCTTCACCAAGTTTGAACAAGTCTTGGATTTACTACTCAGCAATAGGTGTGCAAGGTGAGCTTCAAAAGAAAACTAAAGCTATTCTTCTTGACCCTGAAGTGACCCGTAATTTCATTTGCAACAGTAGCACACTAGACAAGACACCAAGAAAACTCATATATAGATTGTGATACCTTATCTAAAAGTAAATATTTTCAGGCCACAAATTCAGCACCTGAGGGTCCTCTAGAAAGTTAGAAAGTTTGAATTTGGCACCAGTTGGTTACCATCAATTCATCAAAGGCTTATTAACCTAGATCTTCAAGTGGGTTTGCATATGTTTCCAATATCCATTTAGCCTTGAGGAATTTGTAATTATCAAGGGACCAAAGGGAATGTGAATGCTGATGTAAGTGCCAGAGGTGACTATCTCAAGAAATAAGAGAATAAAGCCAAGTTAATCTAGTTTTGATCTAGCACAGCTACATTGTGAGAGCACTGTGCCAAGGCTGCTTGTGACTGTTGCTATGGAGGATGTTACATACATGTTAGATACTGATGTCAAATTTGACTTGGACTCCCTGGAAGTCTGCTCATTGTTGGCTAAAGAAAATCTAGCTGTTTTGTATTAAACCGGGGTCTTCTTGTCTTGCTGTACAGATTGCTATAAATAAGCACTGTTGTTTTTGCAGGTCAAAGTGTGGCCATTCTCAAACAGCTTATGTTTTCCAGTTCTTGCTGATCCCTAACAGTGGTAGTAAAAGGTTGGAGAGAAAGCTGGCTCTGTGCACTTGTAGACATCTCACTCATGCTCTGAAGCTTTTTATGGCTTATTAAATAAATGGATTTAATGGATGTGCTGGCCCTCTGTTCCTTCTGCTTTATCTAATACCTTTGAAGTACTCTCAGTGCTAGCTGTCAACTAAGAAAAAAATATCAGTCGGACTAATGAATAGGCCCAAAGTTTCCCTCCCTATTCTTCTCCCCTGAAAAAAGGCCATGGCATATTGTCGAGGCAGTACAATCAAGATTTACTATTCTCCTCATTCACTCTCAGATAAAAAAAAAAAAAGAGCTTGCACCAAATTGCAGATTAGAAGAGCATCTGAGAACAACTACTTGTCGAGAAGAGAAAGTCAGAGGAAAGACTTGTTCACGGAATCTTTCGGAAGGGAAAGGAGAGGATGAAACTGCTCCAGAGATCAAATACAGAAAATGTCTCTGCGAAGGAATTTATGCCAAAGGGGCAATGGTAAAACACTGAGTTACAAAAGGAAGGGAAAGGGCTAGAGACACTGAAAGGAGAGGCTTCCCACTGTGGAATGACTGGAATGCCCTGAAAGAGAAGAGACTGTATTGACCATCTTACTTGATCTGCATGTCAAAAGCAATTTCTGACATATAGAAACATCCTGCTGCTCAGAGAAATGCTGAGATAAACAAAGCACTCGAGGCCATGCCACTGTTATCTTCCTCCCCTGTTTTCAGGACAGGTACACGGCATGAAATAGCAAGTCTTTCAGAAAACCCCATGCACAAAAGGGATAATGAAAGTGCAATAATGGTCACTTTGTAATGATTGATTCTACCACAACTAGGAGTAAAACTCACTAATGTACCATCACATTTTTAACTGCTAAGTCCCATAAAACTAGATATGATATTTCAAGTTATTTTACACTTTCACAGAATTCTCAAGGTAAACTCAAAGGTATTTGAGGCCAAGAAGAAGAACACCTTCCTTAAAGAAGGTCTTACGTAAACTAACAGGTATTTTTTTGTGTAGGAAGGATGAAAGTTGCTGGTAAACAGACAACCATGGAAACATGCTCTATTGCCTGAATTGTCCAAATATTTGCTAGACATGAGTGCTTTTTGCACACTTTCTGACACATGGAAAAAAGTTTAACTTTTGGATATATGCTCATCCATTAAATAAATATACATCCCAGTTTTTATGATGAGAGGATCCATTCTGCAGAAAATTTAGAAACATACTGATTTTTGTCATTCTGCCTTCCAGTTATATCCACTCACAGTAATTAGTTCCTTTCCATTTCATACTGTGTCATATAGATTGACATTTGTGAGAGAATGCAGAGTAATGCCAAAGCAAGTACTCTTAGGTAATGTATTTGGGACAAAACTCCTAGTTTTTCACTTATAAGTTCTGTTTCTCTTTCTGATTTTCAGGGCCTTGAACTGACCCCATTAGATAGAATCTTTGACACCGGCTTTAACAAGAAAGTTATCATCAAAAAGCAATGGCTTTTCAACTTGTCTGCTAAGGAGCTTTGGAGGTTTCAATATAAGTGAGTTGATGCTGTTAATGAAAGAATCAATAGCAAATTGATCAATGAACTATCAACGTAGACATAGTCCTGTGCCTGTTTCATCTATATTTCTGTCTAAAGGATAAATCTGTTCTAAGCATCACATAATTTCCACTCAAGACTTCTGGTACCAAGTAGATAGGTATAGATAGAAGTACAGTTATGGATACATATGTTTTTCACTAAACAAATGAAAGTGTCTTGAAACTAATAATTCATTTGCTGTAGTTAAAAGGCAAATATATTTGTCAAGTTCTTCAACTAAAACTGAAGAAAAAAGTATTCATTCAAAGATGAATGCTTTAAACTTCACTTAGTGGAAAGCCAGTAAGCCATTTTACAATTGTTTCATTGTGGTTTAAATGCCATAGCCAATGATAACAAGAAGAAAAAAACTTTGTACTTGAAGTAGATTGACATAAGATATAATTATCTCTGCAACATCTTTTTTTACCTCCCCAAAATAAAATAAAAACTAAAGAAATAGAAACTGTGAGTTCAGGAATAGGGACTGTATTATTATTTTTTTTGTAATCATTAAATCATCTAATGACCAATTCTAAATGTTACTATTAGAATTATGAAGGCTGTGGCATAAATAGATGCTACACTGTACAAACTTTCCCAAAAAGTGAATCTTGAGAAAGCAAAATTTCTGAACACAGTCCCACAATGGTAAGATAACTACTGCTTGGGATGTTTGGTGGACATTATATATCCACCCTGTGTGATAACTGAATTCTGTCATTACAGGAGGGCTGGGGCATCTTTTCTATGAAGACAGGTTGAGACAGTTCCAGCTGTTCAGCCTGGGGAGGGGAAGGGGCTCTGGGGAGACCTCACAGCAGCCTTCCACTATGTAAAAGGGCTACAGGAAAGATGGAGAGGAAATCTTCATCAGGGAATATAGTGATAGAACAAGGGGTAATGGATTTGAACTAAAGGAGGGTAGATTCAGGTTAGATACTAGGAAAAAATTCTTCACTTAGAAGGTGGTGAGGCCCTGATACATACTGTTCAGAGAAGCTGTGGCTGCGCCCTCCCTGGCAGTGTTCAAGGCCAGGTTAGATGGGGTTTTGGGCATCCTGGAGGGTGTCCCTGCCCAGGGCAGGAGGTTGGAACTGAATGATCTTTAAGGTCCCTTTCAACCCAAACCGTTCTGTGACTCTGTGATCAGCAAGCATGTACATTGGCTGCCAGATGAGTCAATGAGACAGGACCTATGTAGGATGACATCTCTGAGACAGTTAATTTTGGAGGTTAATTTTAGATAAAAAGTTAGGCATGATCTCAGGAGATGATACATCTGTTGTGATCTGAAACACTGAGTTTCGGTGAGAATTGCAAATTTCCAGACTAGCATTATCAAAAAAAGAATTCTTACCATAGACTATGTTTGTTTCTTATAATAATTTGCTAATCATCTATGTTCTGAATTGGGCAGAATCTATCTTTGCCAGCACCTTGCATGATTAAACTAATACGTACCCCTGAACTACCACATTTTACCAATCCCAGACATTCCGACATATGAAATGTCTTTTCAAACTCACAGGGATACTGATGTTGGGTTTGAACCATGTGCTGAGTCAGTGTGAAACTTCTCCTCGGATTAGTGTCCCTCAGTGAGTCTCAGTCTGATGCACAGAATATTAGCAGAGGCAGAAGACTAGTAGCATATGCTTACACACCCGTGCCAGGGCTAAATCCAGACCTGGTGTTAGTGAATTCACCTCCTCTTGCCTTCAGTGCAGCCACACACACATCCAGCCGGGAATTTGTCCCGGGGCATTAGAACTTTCCTGGGAGTAAGACAAATCTTTATAAAGAGACAATTAGTAACAAGACAACTAAGATACCTAAGCAAAGGATATTTTGTTGTTAGATGAACAAAAGCAAAACAGACGGACTTAACTTAGTTAAGAAAGGAAGCTGGGAATGGTTGTTTGTTTGTTGGGGTTTTTTAAAAGTTATCAGTCATTAGACAGAGACAAAAAAGTCACAGTGGGAGACCTGTAAAATGGTTCTTGCTGTCCTCAAGGGTATTTCTTTCAGTCTTTCAACAACAGAACTGGTCTATATCATAAGTCTTATTTATAAAGAGGCTTTCAGGCAATTTCACACTGCTTTTCTCTGATGCCGCCCAAAAAAACATGTAAACCCGAGGGATTAGTGGTGACTTAGAGGGAAAATAGTGTAAAGTTACAGGATGAACTGAGCCAGCGCAGCTGGCTTGATGCACTGTTCCCTTGGGCTACTGCGATGAATGAAACTTATCTAAGTGCCCCAGTCCACTCCAACACCGCCACTGTACCAACTCTTCTGTTATATTGGGCACTAGAATTACTTGGTCTCAGGGGGCCGCCAGGTCTGTAGTGGCCTGTAGTGTGGAAAGAGAGAGCAGTTCACTATCTAGCAGCTAAAAGTTAAACCACTGTTTTATACTTCTTTTTTTGACAGTAACAATGGGGAAGCATGGCAAACAAAATGTTTACTCCCACAAGGTGGTTGGTAGCCTATTTTGATTCATTTATTTTTAGGTTACCATATCTTAGCATGCAAAATAAATTGTGACATTAATTATCCATTGTGGGCCTGTCCTGAGTTACAGCTATCAATTATGTTGTGTTGCAACTGGTTAATGACACCATACATCCCAGAGCCTTATTTTGAGAAAATATTTTCTCATTTATCTTATTTTATCTGCAGAGGAGCTTTCTAATACACAACAAGACTGTGTTTGCTTTCATCCTTTGTTTACTATACTAACTGGCTTACATCTAGTTAATCCACTTTACATTTAAATTGTTACTAAAAGTCTCATATAAGCAATTGTCTTTCTGTAAACACAGCAAACGAAAACCAACACAAATTTCACTTCAGTCTCCAATATGCATAAGCTCTATTTTTAAATTAAGGTCTTAAAAACCCATCATCCCTGCAAAAAATATAGTCTATATAGCTCACTCCCATTTGCTAAATAAAATACTGATTTGTTTTAGGTTTGTTGTGTTTACAGCTGTGCAGACTCTTCCAACAATTCTATACATTGGAATATTTAGCATTCACTTGTCAGAAGGTATTGTGGAAAAGAGTAGGAATAGATATTTAGGCCCTTCTGCAGTCAATAGCAATATTGCCTGTCACTTCAAAGTTGGAGTTGGAATATTTTTAATAGCTCTGTGGTCCTTGTGATCACTCTGTGAGTGAGTAAAAGGCTATTGAGGATGGATAAGAGTTTTGCTTAGTAAATAGTGCATGATCAGACTTATTCCTTTCTCACTGAAGTGCTGTGAGGATTAATTTGTTAATGTCAGTGCAGCACTTTGAAGACATAATAAAGAAAATAAAGTTACTCTGGTGATGAGTGCCACAGAAGTGTCTATAAATGAATAAAGTGCTGTCTAAGTGCTAAGTATTATTATGATTACTGCCTGCATTTGCAAAGAAGTGGTTAAATACAGTGGGATGTGGGTGTAAAATTACATTTTAAATGGATCTATTTTTGAGATTACTTATCAGCATGATTAGTGTGATAATAATTACATTTATCATTAATAATACATTTTTGAAAAGTTAGGCAAAAAAAAAAGCTAACAAGTTTGATTTTGATTTTGCCAGAAATGCGTAGTGCTTTCCAAAAGCAATCTGTGGAACTTGTCTCTGGAATGCAGCTGTGTAAGATTTCACTAACATCTTGCAGGTGGAGCCTAATTTTAGTTCAGGCTTGAGAACAGGGAATTGTTTTCTCTGATATGCACAGCACCATAACAGCAGCAAAGCAGGTGGAGCTTTAGACAAGTACTTGTTTACTTTCCTGTTTAAATAAAAAAAAAAAAGAAAACAAACCAAAAAAAATGCACCCCAACACAGATGATTCATATTGTTAATCATACATTTCCAATTTGATTTTAACAAGTCTAACAAAATAGTCTGGAGCATACTTGACCTACTGATTCTCAAATGTGGAGCAAACCCAATGGAACAGAAAATGTTTAGAAAACGAGCATTCAATCCTAAATATAGTGGAGAAGGAGCTGGTAAATGATGGGAAGTAAAATTTAGAAATGCATCTGCTCAGTCACAAAGAGTGATCTGCAGAATCAGTCTCAACATTTTCTCTGTCAGCTCCAGCAGTCTCTTATTATGAGTCTGTAGTTAACTTTTTGTAGAGCTTTTTGATTCTTGAGCTGCAAAACATGGTAATGAACCATGAGATAGAAGCTAAGCAGAAACTTACTGCCTTTGGTCAAATTGGTAAAATAAACTCAGTATACAAATTCTCATTAGTTTCTTTTTGATCAGTTTATGCTTTAAGCTTAACAAAAATCCTTATTAACTGAATGACCAATAACTCGTGACTTTTTCATCAGTTGTTATGAAACTTCTAAGTTACTACATGGCATGATAGAGTAAACCCATAGTGTCTATGGGGTAAACAGTATATTATATTGCTAGGACAGCTGTTTTGCTATACATGCTTCTTTTGCAGGCTTACATGTTTGGGATTAATGTACAAGATATATTTAAGTTTTCAGTGTATCGCCTTGAAAACCCAGTGGTCCTTTCCAGGCCTATGCTCTGCATGGTTTGTGTGATAGACCATGGAGTTGCTGGTTGCACATATGCTTTATCTGACATCAGCTATCATATTTGCACTACGAGTTAACTTCATTCATCTCACTTATTTCAACTTATTCAACAACAGGTTAGTCCCATGTAAGGTTTTTCAAGTCTAGCACAGGAGAAATAGTTGTTACATGTGTTACAGTTGTTACAAGTGGTCATGTACCACTTGTAAGGAAATCATGGCTTAGAAAATCTGCTGCTCTCTGACTCTCGATTTCTAATAGTTCTTTTACAAATAACTGCGTGCACAGAAGCTTGATCCAACAGAGAACTATTTTTTCATGTGTTGTTCTTTCCAAGGATCCTTTTGGGGAATTTATACACTTACTACCCTTGACTATATGCACCTTGCCTTCCAAACATCTCTTTTAATGAACAAAAAGAGATGAAAATTTGTCTCCAATTTGGTAATTTCTCAAGAAGCATAAACTGCTCCTGCATTAACAATTAGATAGGCTCATTAAAGGTCTACATTCAGAGTGCTTTTCTTTTGCTTCAGACAGATACAGCATATTTAAATAATTCCTGAGAAGGGCAACACTTTATTATCAATCCAGTGATCATCTATTTATTTCTTCATAACAATAACAACATAATACTTTTTATCCAGTGGTCCCAGAGTGCTCATCACTTTTTTCAAATGGCTCAGCCACCTCAGAAATGCAGTACACACTGGAGTATAGTGGCACAGACTGTTGACTTCTCTTCAAGTAATTCTAGTGTGAAATTGATTGGTAGTGACTTGCCTGTGAAGCTCAGAGATGGTGAACAGAGCTCATCTTATCGTATATCTCACCTTATCTTAGCACTTACAAAAGGTTTTCCAGATGTCAGAATGGAAGAGCTCCTTATATTGAAGGCATGTTTTGTTGAGTTGCATCTGTCATCATCATCTTCTCTATATACAGGGTCTGTGTGATGGGTTGGCAAAGAGGTCCGGGTGTCAGTGGCTGACCTCTAGTCTCATTTCTGTCTGTTCCAACTCATGCAATCGCACCTGGCTAAGAATGAGGTGTGAGCTAATCTGAAGTGATCCTGCTTATGGAGGTTTGTGAGGGAAGACCTGGCAAGACTAAAGATGTGAGTTCACTGGCATTTTTGAGAAAGCAATAATACTCCCAGGAAGGTTTTTGCGGTGAAAATCGTGTTCTTCCTCTGCAATTGAAACTGCTGCCCCAACTGTAGGGCCAATTTATCACTGATGCTGAATGTCGTCTTCTGAAATATTTAATGGAGATTATAGCATTTATAGCCAGTACCATAAAACTGAGCTTTCAAAACCATGAAGAATGATATCCTCAGTGTTGAAGAAGGAAGGCTGCACAATAATTCCCTTTAGTCTACCATTATTTTTATTTTTTTTTTTTATTGATTTATGCCTTCCCTGGGAGCAAACTCCAGCTACATGTGTAAAAAGGTTTATTCTCTCAACTGGAGTACTAGCAGTGTTGCTACTTAAGCCTGTATAGATTAGCACTGTAGACATGGCTCAAAGAATGTTACTGCCATGCTATTATATGGAACTCCCCAAAATAATGTTCGTTTCTAGTACTATCTAAACTGCAGCAATGCTGGTAAGGATGATATTCAGATTGGCAATAGGGACAAATCCTTGGGCTTGTCATGTCCAAGCAGAGAACAAAAGAATATGAATATACTGCGGCTGTTGAAAAGAAGTCAATATTTAGAAAGATATAACCTGTGAATAATTTTTGCCTTTGCCTAGTTTCACTATTTCTTGAATGTAACTGGGACTCATGGAATATATGGTCAACACTACATTTTAAAACATTATCAAAGACATTCTGAATATTCTTATTGCTTAGGCTCAATGGATTCTGAAAATATTTGCAAAGTCTATATTTATCCTCCTATATTTCTGATGTTTTCGGTTTCTGTTAACCCAAAATAAGCCCTTAGAGCATTTCTACATTTTTGCTATGCAAAAGAAATTTGAGCTGACATGTCTTGTTCTGATTTATATTTTTTTATAAGTGATCGCAATGGAAATCAAGCCCAGCAGAGGCTGAACATGCTCAACACTGAAGGGATGAGCATAACAGCCACAACCGTGTTTCAATTCAAACTAAAGAAAGTGGGTTTTGCTCTCCTCGTGGTATTTCAGCACTTCCTGTGCCAACTGAGCAAAGACATATTACTATGCTGATTAACATTGTTAGCATACACACATTCTCCTGTTGAACCAGTGGTTGCCAGTGTAAATCAAGGTAAATCTCTTCAAATGATGCACTGGCATGATATCGAACCAAGCCTTTTGTCACTGCCGTCGCCGTTAACTGTATTTGGCAAACAAGAAGTGTCTGGGGAAGTTAGACCTTGTGCTTTAGAGAAATAATGGTGTTGTGTCATAGACTTTTCCCCAGTGTCTCACATTAAAAATAATTTTAAAAGACCATATCCTTCCTTTAAATTGTTGACAAGCACAAAAGTAATCAGTAAATGCAATGCTGCAAAGAACTAAGTGATCGCGGTAGCACTAATGGGGGGGAATATCCTTTTTCATTGTCCTCTTTTGGACAACATCAGCTACTTTAGCAGGATGTCCACTAGTGCATACCTCTGTTGTTGTACTTTGAAGGAATTGACTCTGCCTTTTTCTAGGGCTAGATTATGTGAAGAAAAAATTAACTGATCCTATTTGGGAGTGTGCTTTCTAGTTTAGTGGAAGAACAGGATATTTTTTTTTTAAATGTTAGTGTCCCTTGCTATGGTAAATCTTCTTGTACAAATAGAAGAAGCTCTCAGGGAGTGGCTCTGCAGTGAGAGCTGTCTATGGTTCCAAGGAAATAAAGACATATATTTTCTAGAAGTACTTTAGTTTTGTAGTTGAAGAAGCATTCTGTATGAAATGCTATAAATGCAAAAGAGCAGTGGGCTTGATTATATTATTTTCTGTTTCAGGAATGGTCCTATTGCAGACATATTTGTGAGATAAAAGATCACTCTAATATTTTAATTTCTCAGAGGAGATCTCTGCTCAAAAACTGTATTAAGAAAGGACTTCTTTCAGCTGAATTATAAAACCAGAGCAGACGACTTTATTGAGAAAGAGCTGGAAATCAGCACTGCCCCAGAAGTCAGCATTTATGGATCTGTGCTGCAAAGAACTGTCTCTGTTACAGTTCCACTCTATTTGATGAGGATTCCTGAAATCTTAATCAGATCTAACTGTCAGCTCTTCTGCTCTGCCTCCCCAGTTCCTTACTCTTGATCGGCAAGAGCATGGCTTTTAAAAATAAAAAGCCATTTCAGGGAAAGCAAAAAGAGAAAGAGAAGGAGTTTTTAAATTAACTTTGAAATTGTCAGACACTAATTGTATGTTAGCATCAAACAAACACTGTTGATGTTGTTGTTGGGTTTTGTGTTTTATAAGTTTTCTGTAACCCCTAATCAAACATGGGCGAGTATCTGTTGAAACAATGTATGTAATTTGTTTACATTGTTAGCTGAGATAATTACAAAGCAAGCACAATGGAAATAACTGGTTTCTTACTTTTATGTGGAAAGTGTCAGGGAGGGGGGAACTCAACCACTAACCAGCGGTTGTCAGCTGCACTCTAAAATATTGCCTAATTTACAGTTGTTGCATATTAGCATTGCTAAGAATGCTAGGGACATAAAGTGTCATGTTGAATATAGGGTGATGACTTCATACTAGAGCAAGTCTGGGGATATGACCAGTTTGCAGTCACAGAGAAATCAACTTTAATTAATTTGAGTGCCAGCACTGTGTATAATTACACAGCGTGAGAGTTTGCATGCAAATTCCAAAATGCTGATTGTTGAAATACTTGCACTTACTTATTAATACATTGGGACTAAGCAATCCTGGCCTGTAAGCAAGGTATAGAAAGAACACAGAGTGCTGTCAGGGTAATTTGCACTGCCCCATAGTTAGCAAGCAGAATTCAGATAGTTCTGCTTCTTAAGTGATAAGCATAATATATTAGTCATTCTTGTGGGTGACATACCTTGTAGCCCACTCTCAGTGCACAACTAAAACAAGATGATCTATTATTATTAAAGTTGTCAGTAACGTAACAGCAGGATTTGAGCTTCATTTATTGTAGGTGCTAGCTGCAACTCAATCTTGCTTTTCATTTTCATTTTTTATTTACTTATTATGTGTTGTCACCATTCTCAATTAGAAAAAGCAGCTTGCAGGCAAATGTAATGTAGAAATTGTCATAGCAAAATTAGACCTTTTGTGTGATGTTTTGTACCTTTTGGAGATAATGACAAAAGACCAACTGTAACTTTTTTTCCATACACAAAAATTACCAGTGCACAGCTTCCCTTCTGGAGTTCACAGTTGCCCGTGTTAGTTCTGAGGGATGAAAGATGGTAGCCCAGGAAATGTAAATTGTATTCAGTCCTGTCCAGTTTTTAATCAGTATGTTGGTCTTAGCCATATATAACTAATCCTGTTTGCAATCAATTTATCTCTGAGTATTTTACTGCAGCAATGAGTTTCACTGATTAATTATATGATGAATAATGAGTCAGCAGGAACACTAAAAATGCCATTCCTTAATTTGGACAAAAGTCTTTTGTCTATTGATATACACAGGGAAAAATCCAGAGGTTCTTTCTTCTCATTCATTAATTTATACATCATCAACATCTGCTGCTACCTTTCTCCTTTTTAAACTCACAGTCCACTCTTTAGTATCTCACCATATGGAAGCATCTCCACATCTTTAATCATGCTGTTGGCCTTCTCTATGTCTTGTGAAAATACATTCAGACTTCTGAAAAAAGAAGTTTTAACATACTTGCTCATCACACAACAATTTTTGTATACATCTGTATACAGAGGTTAACATGGGAGCTTACTTTGTACGTGTCTGAAAATTTGACATTTTTCTGTTGTTTCTTAAAGAATGTTTTTCATTTGCAAAACATTAACATTTGTCAGGGTTATTTTCAGCCACACAGAAAAATGTTCCTTTGTGTATTTTGATTATTTAAAGCAATTTTGTTTCTTTAATGCATATGTGCATCCAGCACAGCATGTTCACCACTTTGAATGAATATGTGGGGAATGCTGTTAATTTCCTCATGTGCATGTACAGGAATGCTTTTATTGTCTACAGTACATGTTGAGATGGGTTTGCTTTGTCCTCTTTTTCACATTATTTAGTGCAGACTTCTTTTATATTTGAAATGTAATAACTACCATAGATTACAAAATTTACTATAAACAGCATATGCTAGACACAGTTATGGTTTGGGGCTTCAGTGGGTCCCCAAATTAATTCCAGAGTGCTGTGTTAGGAATCAGAGCTTTTTACCATGCTTAGGGTGCTGAGTGGGTAAGAGAGGAGTCCAAGAAAACTGGATGGTAGCTGGAAGGTTTTGCTTAGATTTCAGGGAAGAAAAGTACTCATGCTACTGATGCTCTAAAAAGATTTTGATGACTTGATTTCATGAGTTGAAGAATGCTCTAGTTCCAAATCCTTTTCCTAAGACATGCATCTTTCTGAGCACAGCAGATTCTGCTGCATCACCAGACCTCATGGAGGTCCACACCTCCAACATGCTGCAATGTCATTTTCCCCACGGACTCAGGGTCTAATAGCTTGAAATGAGTGTGACAAAGACAAGATTGGTAAGGTGTTGTGAACTGCTTTGTGACTCTTATGTGTTTTCACTCACCGAGCTTCAAGTACAACTTGAAAATATCATGTTGAGAGGATTATATGCTTCATCCTGCCTTACGTTTAAGCATGTGTCTAATTTTAAACACATTAATAGTTCCATTCATTTTACTGGGATTATTCTTGTACATAATTTTAAATATGAGCTCAAGTGATTTAGTAAATTGTGTTCACAGAAGGCATCAGAGGCAGCAGTAACAATGAATGTGATGGGCCAGCTGGAGAGTGGAAACATCTCTCCAGTGGAAACATGTCTCTTCTGTGTCAGAACCATTAGGTCTATTCTTCTCCAGTTTAAAGAAAAATCCCAGTTTCTCAGGATTTCTCACATCCTCACATGTAGAGTTTTTCCTTTGGAGGGAATTCTTCCAGCAGCCCTCGTGAGCTGTCCTAGCTATGAGGATGTATCACGCTGTGGTCTCAGCTCAAGTCTCATCAAATGTATTTATCATGTTTATACTGTCCCTCACTGAGTATTTCAAGCATACTCAAGTATTTTTAAAAAGCAAACAAAAAGACATTTTCCCATTGTTTTGGGGAGATTTCAGTAGAGCCTAGTGCTGAATAAATAATTGACAGTACAGAAAAATATATTTTCCTTTTTCTGAAACACAAGTCAAGCACAAGACTGGAAAGTGGATAGCTATGATTTAGAAAACTATAACTCAGTATTAATGTTTAATGGATGTGGCACATTCCTTGCTGTGAAATGCTATAAATCACTCATTGAAAGAAAACAACAGAATATTTGAGGAGCATGTTGACAAGGGGTTTGTGTGGTTCAAAGGTGACCTGGAAACAGTGACCACCTGAAGACCGTATTATATCTGTGACAAAAAGCAACTCAAGTCTGATCATTTCATAAACACAGAAAAAAAGAGTGGGTTTTAATTGTTCTTTTGATTGTGCTGCATCTTGGGTGTATCCTTATTTCTTCTAGTAAGATGACATAAAATTTTCCATTCCTCTTGTACTATTCCTAATTAGAATCTTTTTTCCGTCCAGTGTCTAGTCCATCAGACATGAATGCTCTTCACTGTGTTTGGCTTGAGCATTAATTGAGATGGCTGCTCCCAGAAGAGTTACACCATCCTTATTCCTGTTGAGATTGATTTTGATACTGACTTTACCCATCCTGAGTTGTTCTCAATAATTATATTGAAAACACTGGGAATATTGATACTAGTAAGCATTCACCATGTGATGATATTTATAGGGTGGCCCATGAGAACTAACCAAATGGCTAGTATGTTCGTCTGCAAGAATATAGGTAGCCAAATCTGGTCTGCTGAGTAGTTAGTTTAATAGCACTTTCCAGAGTAATTACTGCTTAGTAAAATGGAGAGCTTGATCCCAGCATGTTTTCATTCTGTCTTGCTCTACACATTCTTTTTTTTTTATTCCTGAAGCTAGTCTCTTTGGCAAAATGTTTCCCTAGAAAAAGCAAGGTATGTGATTACAACCAAATGAACAACTTGGAACCACAACCCCTCCCACAAATCATATTTGTTTATATCTTGTTACTGCTTTGTTTGTTTCAGAAAAGCCTATTGCATTTACTCTTAAATAATACAATATGGCCAGTGTGATCTTGTGGTCTGAACAACAAGAATAGCTGTTTCTTAGATTTTACTTTCTGCAGCTTCTCAGGTTTTTTTTTCATTAAACAACAGAACTCATAAACTTTCATTTATAAATTTACCTTTTAACCTCATTGATCATCATAATGAACCTTAATAGCTAGATACACTACACAGACTCTGCTGTGGTTCAGATCTTGGTCATATTCTTTTTTGAAAGATTTCTGGCTCACTCGTTGCTTTCTACTTTGATTACATGTGATGAAGAGAAACTTTATTGAAAGTATTCCTTTTTATTTATATAAACAGATGTTTGTTTGAAAGAAGACTTAATTACACCAAAAGGTCTTAGGAAGCTTACTATTTTAGACATAAATGGTTCCAGTATTTTTAATTTCTGAATTTTGCTAACCTTGCTACAAATACAGTTTAGATAATTCCTAATGATTTCTTTCTCTTGGCTCCTAAAGATAGATATTTTCTCCTTTACCATAAGAGATGAATTTACGTCAGCAGTGAAGTCATGTATAGAAGCACAGAGCACTACCAATATTACCAATACAGTTTTGCCTTGAATGTTGCTACTGAATAGATACTCCTGTTGAATGCTGTGAACCTATCGCTAATAATAGGTTAATACTAAAATTAAATCACAAACCCCAGAAGAGAAGTACCCAAAGGCTTTGCACAGCTCTTAAGTAGTACCCGTGTATTAAGTTCTGTAGTGGCCTTCCCATCATGTCTTTTGTCTTTCTGCCATGTAAGAAGGTTGATGAACCTGACAGCATAGGTACTTTTATGCAGTGGAAGATTCTCACTGCATCTTTTGCACCAGAGATTTTCATATCAATTGAACTAGAAGACAGGTAAAACTCAGCATTGTGAAAGTATTTCTGACCCAAAAATACTTACATGTTAGGTTTTTATCTATGTACACTTTTATAAGTATATACTCACTTCAATTTTGTAATCAGTAAACATACAAATTCGAAGAAATATCAGAGTATTCATCCAGGTTCCAAATATCGACAAGTTAAATTCTACATGTTCTGGAGGAGAACGGAGTAGAAGAACATGGTAATGGTCCCTTGACCCCAGACTCTACTTATTTGAATCTTATTGATAAGTTCTGTGGCATACTCAGACAGTTGTTTAAAACCATTGAGTCAAAAATATTCTTTTTTTCCAAAAATATTTGTCTGATTCTTTGGTAAAAGTTGCCTTCAGGCAAACACATGGAAAATGATACAGCTTATTAGAGCTTAAACTGAGAAAAACTCTTGATAGCTGATGTTCACACATCACTAATAACCTGAAAAGCTATGGGCTTTAGACAGTGGTATTAAAAGCAAATTTCATGTGATACATTGCACAAATGACAATCCATTTCATACAAGGGTCCAAATGTTAAAAATGTATTAAATCAGATTTCTGAATGCCCCTGTTCATTATTTTGCTGACTTGGAAACCTTGCAGTGTTTTGTATCCATTTCATTATCTCCAAAAAGCATGAATTGTAATGGAATTTACATAAAAATCCTGCTGGAGAGTGGAGACTTTACTGCACAGTCAGCTGTCCCCCTAATCCAATCTTCCCCAATGCAGTTGGCCCGGTGGTTGCCAAACTCTAACAGTGGGGATCTTCTTTGTTAAGAAAAGTATGAATTTGGGCTTTAAAATGAGCAGAAGTCTTTTCTATTACTCAGGATGCCTCCTCTTGCTGAGTTTACATGAGATGTCTAGCAGGAGGTGTTATTAAATAGCCTCAAAAATTAGGCAAAAAACCAATTATCTAGAAAAGGGACACAAAAGGCTTAAAGAAATGAGCATTTGAATTTTCATTATTGAGTATCCATGGGACACCACACCACTATTTGAATTTTGTTATTAACCCTTTGCATAAAAAGGATTTAATACTTTTAATCAGTTTTGAATTACACTTTGAGGAAAGCACAATTTGGGAATTTAAAAAAGCCTCCTTCATTTCTTCCAGTGTTATTTCAGTGCTCTCATGTTTGCACTTATCTCAAAAGAGTTTTAACTTTGTATTAGATTTTTTGTGAAGGTTGATTACATGGGCATTTCAGTCTCACCTTCATTCTTTATTTAGCTGAAATTCCTAATCACTTCAGTGGGTGGTAGACAGGACTCAAGTGTTCCTTTAGATGAATTTCAGTTTCTAAAAAATCTTAGGGCCAGAGTAATGTATTCTTGTTTATTTTTTCCACTTTACAGATAAAATCTAGAGAGCATTCATCATCACCTGGATAGAAGTGATTTAAAGCAGTTCACATTATAGGCTGGCAGCCATTTTCTGAACTTCAGCAAAACATCAAAATCCTAACAGCAAGAAATAATTTAATAGTGATTTCATGTGACCCTTGAAAAAGGGATAGAGATAAAGATACACCTACTGCTAGGGAATTCTACCTGGATCAGCTCTTGCTTTATTAACAGAAAGCATTCAGCTGCTTCTGCCTCAGGAAAAAATGCTTTCTTCAAATTAACATGCTCCTTTATTCTCCTGAAAATAAAGTTTTATCACAGCTGAGTCTCTTTTTTCATCCTGAAGGATCTACTCCTGGTGCCTATGTCTGCTCATGAGACTCCTTGCTTTCCTGGCCTGTTTACTCTCCCTGTTCTGCTTCCTTGTTCCCTTCCTGTTGCAGCCTTCGCAATAGGTTTTCTATTATCTTTTAAATTACTCTTCATAAGCTTTTCTTTGTTATAATGCCTCTAACAGCAGTGTTCAATTTAAGTATCCTTGAACAGTAAAGCCAACCTACTGTGGCAAAGTTTAGAAGTTGCATGGTCACTAAGAAAAATCTTCATTTGATTTCCTTTGTTTTTGTTGGGCTCCATAGATTTCTACTGGAGTACCAGGCTTCCTAAGAGCCAGTAGGAGAGCAGTCCTTTGACTCTCTTCCAAATTGTATTAATCAAATAATAGCATTAGAAAACTGGAATTTCTAACAGAGAAGACAATAGCCGTGTCCAAGAATTGTATGCTGGGATCCTTTGAGTCTTCCCATTTAGCCACAGTGTCAAAGTCTAGCCTCATTTAGAAAAAGATCCACAGAAACCTTGGGCATCAATGTATTTACAAGGGCAGAGTTTACTCAACACTAATAATGCTGATGAGAATGACAACCTATTACATGTTTTCTATTACTGTTTTTTAAAAAAAGTTCCATTTCCAAGCAAATATATTTTAAATTCTCCTCAGATATATATAGAAGATGTATCTTCAGATGGCAGCAAAATCCGGAAAATGTTCTTTTTATGATCTACCTTAATTTTTTAATATACTTTTATGTGGATGGAATTTGTTTCTCCATCTGAAAGGAATTCCTAAAAATAGAGACTTCCTTTTTATTGAGGTAAGTACAGGCTTGGACTTTGTCTGCTCATTTTCTGACATTGTAGTTATTTTTTGGGAAAAGAAATGAAGGAAACATAACGCCGTGCATGGCCAGGCCTCCTTGAACATCACTGCTGAGTGCACAGTGCTAGTGAACTGAGAAGGAACTGAAAGGACTGCCAATTTTTTGCTGCAGTAGTAGTGAATCAACAAAATAATATGGAAGCCAAATGCAGGAAAGCACTGTTATGGCAGGAATCAAATATTTTGGGGGCATTTGAAAAAAGCTCTACAGAAAGTCAGACTCAGATCTGCAGAATCATCACGCAGGAAAAGCTCTGAAGTTTTATGTAAGGATTCACAATTGATCCTGGTACTGAAAAAAATGCAAGGGGGGGAACCTTTAATATTTGTGTCCACATCTTTAGCTAGTGGAAAGGATGCAGTGCCATTAAGTCAGTGCAACTGTCCTAATTTGCACCAGCTGAGCTTCTGCTTCTTTGTTTGTGTAGCCTTGTCGGCACCCCTTCCAAGGGAAAGCAAACAGTCATTGTTCTTTCCTGGGTCAAAGAAAAGTCAGTGCAGAATGATTCCAAAGTTTCCTTATCTCCTTTTAAAAAAAAAATCTTTTATTTTTTATTTTTGCAACTAGCATTATTCATGTACAAATGATTTGAACTCACAGTGCAGAACTTAACGCATGTGCTTCTGAACCTACCTGACACTGGCTGATGGATGAGTAATTTTCAGGAATAGAATTCATGTATTGTCATTGTTTTATGCAACATAATTCATGCTACATTAATGCAAAATGTGTAAACTGAAAAAAACCAGCACAATCTGAATCACAGTTCATTTCTGATGAAATTAAAATTACCTTTTCCCCTAAAGATTTGCTTCTTATCCATCTATTTCTTTTGGCAGTCATTTTAGACCTTTATTATTTTATCCTTGCAGTGTCACAGAACCTGCTCTCAGTGAGCTGCTTTTTCATTCTAAGTCAAGGCAATGCAATATCTGGATTGGCGCAACACTGTCTGCAAACACACTATTAGTGATTAGGCATGATCATAGAGAGATAGACAATGGTGCCCTCATTTGCATTCACATATATACACTCTTATTGCACATTAAGAGTGATATTGCTTGCTATGATTTTATTATTTCCCATAAAAGGCTTGCTCATATTCTCATAGGATGTTACATGTTCATTAGAATAAGAGTAGCTCTCTTGATTAAGTTGAAATCCATATCATGAAGGGGTTTGGAAGTTATTGAAAAAAGATTTTTGAAAGCTATTTTCCAGGAAACAATTAAGGAGGAGCTCCTTCTCAAATGTTGGAAGGTATTTCCAGTCATGCAGCTTTTTTCAGAATTAATTGGAAGGTCAATACTTAGTCACCCCTTAATTAGTCAATGCTAATTATAATGTAAGAAATATCACAGCAAAACTGAAGTCCTAGGACCCATCCTTTGCTGAGACATTAGAATAACTTGCAGGGCTCTGGTTGAGGGTTTGGTGCTGAATGTTTCTTGCGACTCTTTCAGAAGGGTTTGCAAATCTCATTAAAATACTGTAACCAGAATGAAATGTGGTTTGGAGCGATTTCCTTGTCCCTGATGGAAATCACCCGTTCCCAAGATATTGCTATCTCGTTTTGCCAGGGACAATATATCCCTAAGGCTCACAAAGCACTTGGGAGTAAGGAAAATGTTTGGCCTTTAAAATAGACAAGGTTGTGTCAAGAGTCAGTTATTTTAGAAGAAAAAAAGTCTCCAGAGTGTGAATCTTTGCAAGTTTAAAAACCCCTTTTCAAGTGGTGCAAGCTGAGCAGTGGGCTCTCCTTGGCTGTACATTCAGCACTTTATCCACGAACAAAGTATAAATATTTCCAGAAAACCCATCTCTATATTTATTTTCAAAGTGATGTCACTTCCCCTCTTTGTATGGCTGGTAAGAGAGCATTTTATTTTATTTTTTTTATTACTGGAGGACTTCAGTCCAAAGCAAACTATTTTCAGAGAATATAGGGACACGTAGTCAGTGTATTAGCTCTGTAACTGCAGCGGTTTTCACTCTAAATGAAACAATATTACTTTCCAGTTCCTCACCCAAACTCTCTGTTTGGGGTTTTTTGTTTGGGGTTTGTTTTTTTTTTTGTTTGTTTTGTTTTGTATAGGCTAAAGAGCACATTTTTTTGCAGGGAGTCTCATGTGAAAATATTGACAGCCAATCACCAGGCAGACTCCAGTAGCAATTACTGTAAACTGTGCTGCTCCATCCAATAACATTAATATTTTTAACAATTGCCTTTCCAAAAATAACAAGGCTTTGCGAAGATCAAAAATGATCAGAACCATGTAGTTCTCTGCTGTTTTGCAAGTATTTTCTGAAACGGTTATTTAAATGTATTCTTCTGTACACAAGCACCATAGAATTGATGCAGTAAGTTTATCTGAACCTTTGATCATACTTTTATCATATCAAAATATGTTTTACTGCATTTTATAGAGACGTGTTACATTTATATGCCTTTTGTTTACTCTCCACCACTTTACCCCCGAGAAGAGGGGGTATGAGGCAGGGTGTTTAGCAGCATCCTACCTGTGTTTCAGCTTCAGGGTGCGCTTCCCTCAAGGAACAGAAAGCTGTTTAGTTTATAAACATCTTCTCAGCCTCTCTCTGTTCGAAAGGCCAGTGCTGCTGGGGCTCAATCACTGGTGGGTAGGCAACCTTTCCTGTCTGGCTATGGTAAACAATCATCAGGTTTTACATTCTCCTCCAGAAGTCTGAGAGAATTAGCTGCATGATAGACCTGTGCTCAGGAAAGAAGTGATCTGTCACTGCTTTTATATCTGCAAGCACAATTAGCTGCATTTCCTGAGCCCAGGTTGCCTCATTAACAATGTTCTTTAGGAAAGTTTAAAAAAAAAATATTTGTTTCTTCTTCATTTACTTACATGCAATACTTAAGTCGAATGGTACAGCCATGGTTTTCAGAGCTGGGCTTCTTATTGAGTCCAGTAAACTGGGTGATGCTTTGAGGAAGCCAAGCAGTTCTTCAGAGTCACATGTTCCTCCAGTGACTCAATCAGGATTAAAGTCAGGGTGCTCTTACTCCTTCCTTCTCTCTAGTTAATCACTGCTGACAATATGTGTCTGAATTACACTGGCTGGGAAAACTGCTGCAGACAAGAAAGAAAACAGTATATCACAGATCCATAGCCTTGGGACTTGGGGCAGGTCAAGGCAGGGTTAGCAGCTGGTTACAGGTAATGCATCTTTGCACCAGGAAAGGTCAATTTAATGTGAGATCCCTATCAAAAATGCTAACTCAGTGCGCTAAAACTCTCTTTGAGCCCCTAAAGAAAGGTTTCAGTAGCTAGATCCTCCATCTTCAACATTTTAGTGTTTGGAAATTGATTTCCTGGAGGTTTAGATAAGACACCAGGTATCTTGGCTCCAATACAGGTTTTCAGAACTTGAGTTGATCTGGGAATTTTGTGTTGTGCTTTTCTTATTTTGTGTATTGTTAAATTATACCCTTTGAGGTGCTCTTGTCATTACCATCATTTACTCTCACATTCTTATGAATATTATTTTGAAACACTTCAGATATTTTCATTTTAATGACACAAAATGACAACTACAAATATTAAAAATAGACATCTCCATGTAAACCTAGCAGCTTCTTAAGGATCCTGGAGTTCCTTAGAAAAGCTGTAAGATGATAAATTAAAATAGCATCTAGGCTAATTGTGAGCCAATTTTGAAAAACAGCACTTTAGTTTGCTATTTCAAAGTGTTTTCATAGTCTGATGTCTAAAGGAAAGCAATTCCACTGATATAGCAACCTGAGAGTACAGAGGGCAGAAGCACTCTGTTTTTTGGTAAATGTTGGAACAGACAGCAAAAGCACTGTCATGAGAAGTAATCACTTCCGTAATATAGCGAGTGCTAAGATCATGTACTAGCAGCACCCTGAATGTTAATTACAGAATCTCAAAGTCTATTCAGTTTTATATAAAGAATCAATTCAATGACCTTAGATCAGATTAAATATGAAAAGACTTCTTAGTCTGCCTTTGTACCCTGATGGAGGCACTTTCAATCAGTGAAACCAGTACATTCATTTACTTATTAGGAAGTTATTCAAAAAGAGAACTCCACTGTGAGCGGTCTGCAGAACAAACTAATCTGGTGTCTTTCCAGGAGAGGTGACTATCTAGTGTCTGAAACTCTCAAGATAAAAGGAAATCTTTGCTGATGTATATAGATGGTGCTGAATGACGATTAAAAGATAGAAAGGATGCAAAAATTCACCAGATATTTTTCTTGCCAATTGAGCATGTGTTATGCCAGTTTTGGGAAGGAAGGAGATGTAGGGGGATCAGGGCAAATCATAAATCACAGCATGCATGTTACGGATAACAGCCGAAATATAGAACATAATAAGAAACAACCCAGAACACAACAAACTTACTAAAAATTCCACCAAACTTCAGAAAAACATCAAAGCATTGACGTTATCAGTGAGTTTGTCCTAATCTGATGTTCACAGAATATGATCTCAGTCTTGCCTGTACTTTCATGACTTTAAACGGATAAGTTTTGTAACAGCATTTTGAGTAAATTTCTGTACTCAGAGGCCAGCCAAGCATCCTTATTTAGTTTTATCTGCAAAGTTTCTAGAATGTCTTGTTCTATGGAATAGTCCAAATGAAATTTAGATAAGTATGGAGTTGTAGAAATCAGATATAATCAAGGCATTTGTTCCAGTCAGCTCCCATATTCATCCAGTTGAGTTTCATGTTGTGCTCCCATATTCCAACAGTTTGATCATGTACTTGAGAAGTCTTTCAGTGTGCCACTTTGCTACTCATTTTAGAACTCAGCCTGGATCTCCTCTTATCTTACTGAGTATCCTCAGCAATTTACCTGAAGAAAGCCAGGAAGGAGACAGTGTTGGCAAATGGATAGAGCAGCAGGGTGGTGCAGTTTCAGGTTTTGTGCCTGACTTGATGGCTGAGCACCATTTTTACCTTTCTGTGGTGCCATTGCTATGAAATCTCATCTAGCCGATTTCTTCAGTTAACCATGCTTTGTGATCTACGTGTGGAATACACTATGAAAGACAGATACTATTTCTTCTTAAGGATATGTCTACTCATAAATTAAATATTTTCATTAAAAATGTGAGTTTATATTGTTGTACAAAATGTTTTCAAATCCTTTTTTTTATGTTCTCACATTGATCTCCGACTGGCTGGTCTCAATTTTGCTTAAACTGATTAAGAAGAAGTTATGAAGCTAAACCAAATAGGAAATTCTTTAACCTGGGTTGTCCCTTTTTAATCAAAGCAGTTAAGTTTGGTTTGGTTTGTTTGTTGTTTTTTTTTTTTAAATCTATTGAAGCAGATTATGAACATGAAGCAGAAAGAAAGAAGACAATACAGGACAATGAAGCGGTTAATGATAGGAAAGTCTGAAAGACTGATTATGGCAGACCAATATAACTATGGAAAGAGAAGATTGTGGACACAGTAAGACATCAAGAAGTTTCCTATTTAGAATTATAATTTTCTTCTTTTTTGCATGTGTGTAAATGATAAAGGGAAAATATAATCCTCAGGTCTAAGCTGTTGAAAGCTCAAAGTATGCAAAGCACCACCAGTAGAAATTATGTCCAAAAAAAGAGAGATATGATGAAAGAAGATACAACTCAAAGAAATTATATGCATGCATATTTAGGTTTGGAGAGCAAGATAGAGAACAACAAAACCGCACCAAAAAGATTATGGTTGGGAAAAGCTGTTCTTAATTGCTAAAATAGAGGAAATTCAGAAGTGTTGAGTATTTTCATGGTATTTTCTGATAAAAGGTTTTTTCCTGGTCTAGTATTTCTTAACTCTTTAGCTTGTGTACATTCAGATCAAATGCTTGCCACTTCTCTGCCTTGAAAGTCCACACAGTGGCATTTTAATAGGAGATTTTTATGATACATAGGATTAATTAATGTTATTTGGAATAGAATCATAAAAGGATATAACTGATGGAAAGTAATTCTGTAATTAGATAAGCATTATACTTATTCTTGAATGAAAACATTCTGTTAGCATTTTCTAAACAAATTATGGCATGGTAAATTACTGGGAGTCTGTTATCAGCATAGTGCTCAACAAGAGCTCCCTTGAAACACTTCAGCTACTAAGTGGTATTTAGGGTGAGGTTTAAAAGACTGTTGTCTCTGGGCCTTGCTGTGTACCTGGTGGATGCAGTAAATGGACACTGCTTAAGTTAGATTTGTGAAGGTTCTTTGCTTGCTTGAGATTTTCTCATGGAGTTAGCAAATAATTGGCAGAGCCTTTCATGTGTTAGACAAACCACATCTCAACCCACATTTCACATACAAATTTTTATTGTGCCCATATGCACACTGTGTCTGCAATATGTCTTTGTCCGTATTGATACTTTTCTGATCAGGAGGGTCAGTTTGATTCAAGTTTCAAAAAAAAACCCATTTGGTTTTTCATTTTTTAATGCCTGGGGATTCTTTATAATGGAAGGTTCTGTATTATAAGAAGTTATTGTATAGCTAGAACATTATATGTAATCACAAATCACTATATTATATTGACACATATAGGATATTAGGTATAATCTGACTGTCTGCATTTGAAGCTAAAAAGTAACAATATATCTGTGGGTTATGCTGTAGCTGTGAACACAGAGCCATAAACATAATTTTCTTATATCAAGGAAAAGCCTGAGAAAATTTATACAGCTTTTAACCACAAAGATTTCAATAAGCCTTTGCTAAAGTTAAGTCGAGATAACTGTGAGCTCTAAGAGTTTCTATCCTGCAGGGACTTACCATGTCACAGCACCACTGTGTAAGTGAGAAAGCAGTCTCCACCGAGCTGCTGCAGCCTCGCTGTGTGAGGGTGGTGGGCCTGACAGTCCTGGGGACTTCCCCAGCGCATTGCCAGGTGCAGTTCTGGTTTCAATGATACAGGGGCTACTCGGGTGCAGCAGCTGGCTCTGTGACTAGTTACTGCATCTGTGAAACAAATCAAACGCTTCTCTGCGTGGAGAAAACAGCAAATATATATACTATCTGTATAGCAGATTGAAAAATTCTAAGAAATTTAGGTTAAGATTACTGTGTTGGGTTTGTTTTTTTTTTTTTTTTCAAAAGACTCTTTTAAAAGATTGGAAATTCTGTTTTAATTAGTATGTCTGTTTAGAATATTCCTTAATGCTGTCCCTGTAGCATAAAAAGAGCAACTCAGGTGAACAGTACCTGGGGTTTATATATATAATATAGTACTTCAGGGGTCGTTCATGCTTCAATCCCATGCTTTCTTGGTGAAAGTGTGTAAGTTTATTCTGAATTATTATTTGATTAAGACAGGGCTTACAATGATCTGGATGCCTTCTCAGCACTGAAGAGCTTACATACCTTGTAATTGCCTCTAATGTATTCCAATTTTTGTGTGTGTTTGGAACTATGACATCTGGTTTCTTGCCAGACTTTTTGGGTGGCACTGCTATGCACTTGATTCTCAAAGTGCTGAGTGATACGGTCATAAAAAATACCTCCTCTTTACCGATAAAAAACACCCCAATCGTATCAGAGATGCTAAAATTTATGCTAAGTCTATTCAGTGAAAGATAAATAGTCATCACTTGGAGAACTTGCTATGCAAGGCATGATCCTGCAATATGCTATACTCTTCCTAGATATTCTCAGCACCCTCAACTTTCAGTGAGTTGCCTGATGCTCAGCACCTCATAGGATCTGGCCTCAGAGAAGTAGCATGAAAGGACCCAAAGCTAACTGGCAAACATTCAGCTGTTCATTGTACAACTTTTCTTCTTTTTCAAAAGTAACAGTTCAAACAAAGGATTAATTTAGAAAGAAAAAAAAATAATTAAAATTGAAAGAAAAGGAGGAAGGAAGATGTGTGAAAAAGAATGCTAATAACAGTATTTGAAGAGGCAAAGAAATTAGAGAGATGAAAAACCTGTTTTTCCTTTTAAACAATATTAGGAAGATTGTAGATGTTGTTTAATATTGTCCTTGAATATTTTGCAAGTGGCACAACCACTTCACGAGATGCCAATTGCTGAAATACAGAGTTGTGATTTAAAGTGACAATGTCACCTTAGTTTTAGCCCAAGTGATGGATTTTGTTTTGAAATGGGTTATACCAAACCTAACATGGAGAGATGTGTTTGCATTTGGTTTAATTTCATTTAAAATTACTCTGGTTAAAAACCACCACTCCCATAACTTTCTATTACATTTTTATGTCTTCTGATGTGAGTTCAATGGACCTTACAAGATGCCAAGTTCTCGGGAACAGAGCTTATGCATCCCGATAGCCAAGACAGACAATGAAAATTCATAGATTAACACTGGCCATTTCTTTCCTTTTGAACTGAACGGCTACAAAACAACGCAGACAGTGAGTTTTCAAAAAACAGAGGCAGCATAATCTTAATAGCTTGCACCTGGTTTATGCAAAAAAAGCTAATAAAATGGCATCCCACAATACTGACAGATGTCCCTTTCTTTTCATATTTTATTATAACAAAATATATAAATGACAAGGTGGTGGAATAGGAAACCTTAAGTCTTGACTCCATTGTTTTTTAAGTAGCAGATTGCATAGTAAATCAGCTTAATTTATGTACCATGTTTATAGTTAAATTCTCCAGATTCATTAAAGCCCTAGAACTGCATTCATATAACAGAATATAACTGCTTTTCCTGGCTGTTTAATCTATTTTCAAGCTGCATACACCTCTTTGAATATGTGTTAAAGTAGTAGCCTCATTTGACAGGGAGATTTCATAAAGCTTTGAAGTGTATCATTAAAAGGGACACTGTCAATTTGAATTTTTTCAAGATGACCAATTTAAAAAAAATCTTTTGAATGTTGGAGGGTATTCTTTAATTTGTAGAAAATGGTTTTTTTTTTTTTTCATCTGTGAATGTTTGGAAACATCATTTAGAAGACCAAAGAATGTTACTATCATAGCCATCATTATTAATTGTGAACATTTCCATACTCCCCCACTCACATCCTTTTCTCTAATAGGAACTCAGCCCAGTGCATACAGACAGCCTGAGTCCTGTGAATTATTTCAGTGTTATTTTAAAACTTTGAAATAGGACTTTACCACAACGTTGCTTTGTCCTGTGCACTGCAGTTATTTTCATTCTTTGACTGCTGCCTGTTGTTTGGAGAGGCCGGAGCTTTCGGGCGCCTCTCTCCAGCAGACCCCTGCCTGCAGAGACCGTGCTGCCAACCAACCTTTCAGTCGTGGGTCTTTGACAGACAAGCTCTGCCAGATGTACCTGCCATGATTTCAGATATTCATGCTCACAGCTGTCCATCTTAGCGTTCTGCTGGAAATTACTGTCAACCTACAGGGACAAGAGAGAGAAGCATGTGCCTGTATTTGAGCCACCTACATTCACATTGCTTGTTAATTTAAACTGCCAGCAAAAGAGCCTTTGCCCTAATCTTCTGGGATGTCGATGGGATTATGATCCTCCAGCAGAGGGGCAGGGCATAAAGCTGGGAAGTGGTAACATCCAAAATTGCGGCAGCTTTGTGCTTCAGTGCATGTGAGCTAGAGCACAGCTACCTGCTCTAAGTAAACAGGAAAAAAATACGAGCAATAAAGGTCTTTAATCTTTCCCAGCTACACCGCATGACAAGTTTTTAGAGGAGAAAGTGGCATTCAAGTTCCCAATGTCCTCTCAATCGCTCAGTGAAATATATTTTATTTTCCCAGTAAACTTCTTAAACTGTGAATATATTATCCAAATGATTAAAGCTAGTTTTTACTCTTACAAATTGGGCACAAATAGAGAAGGAACACTAGATATGATAATATCTGACAGTTTATGGGAATGTGTTTCAAATTACAAGCCAGCCATGTGCATGCACACATGAATACAGCTGTGCTTTCTCTTCAACATTAGGTAATGTTCTTTCATAAAAGAAAAGAGTGAAGGCTCCTGCTATTCTGTTCAAAGGAAGGACATTTATATGTTTTATATAGCACTCTATATACTGCTGTGTTATGGTATGTAATATATTGGAAGTTCTCAGTCTGTGATAGACCCCCAAAGGGTAGACATGTAGGTCTAAGAGATGAAAAAAAATCAAAGACATGATCTCTTGACAGAATTATATAACCTTCTCACACTGCCTCTGAACTTCATTGAATCCTCGAGGTGACAGAAAGCTGGCCAGCTAAGTAGAAGCAGCTGCTTGTGATGGCATGCCTAAGATATATGAATCTGTTCAGGGTGATCAATTGCTGAATGCTCAACCGCCCAAGTCATTGATCACCACCATGACCCCAGTTCCTGCTAAGTCCATCAGGTTGCTGTGGAGGCTTTAAGAAGGAGGGAGTGGAAAATAGAGAGCAGGACATAAACAGCACAGGGTAGAGAAAGACAGAGGCACGAGCCCTCCTCATAAAAGCTATTCAGGAAATTGCAAAGCTCATTACTATGTGTGTGGTACTTGATCACACTGAAGGTTTGCTTTAAGGTGCATACCTGAATAAATACTGAGAAATTCAGTTCTGTACATGGCCTGGGATTGCCATGGGAGCCTGCCTTCCATGGAATTTCAATAAGGGCTAGGTTCTCCATGCTCCTTTGGTAGTCTCAGCTATAATATGCACATGCACCTTATTTTTTATATCCTTTCCACAAATTTTCTTTAAAATATTGCATGCAATAAACAAAATATCAACTCTCGGTACATGCTAAATTTTGCCAAAGAAAGCAACTAGGATATAGTGTAAGCCGAGTGTTTATTATGTGAACGTGTAAAAAGGGTGCAAGTGAGTTTTACTTAATGTGTTCTACTCATATGCAAAAATAATTTAACAATTGAATCATTTCACAAAAGGAACTATTTTAGTGCAGTTGCATCATGAAAAATTACCTTGTTAGAATGGCAGAACAGGTTTCCTCATGCTTTAACTCTCAGAGGATTTATCTGATTTTCTCAGTTCACTAATAAAAATATCTTTTACAGCTTTTAACTACAAAACTTGGAAAATTCAAATGGGCTTCAAAAGGCCAACAGGGTTCCTGCGATGGGTTCATCTCATGCATCATGTTGTTACCAAAGATGCTCACAGCTAAAGCTTAATAGTTTTTCTGCTACCCTTCATTGGGATAGTCCAGATTTAGTATAGCACAGAATTTAAATGCACTGAAACTGCATAAATTTCATTGTTGATACAGTAACTAATGCCAAAAGACAATTCAGACTACTCCATCAGAAGTGGGAATAAAAACACTTTTTCCACTAAAGTAATCATACATGAATGTGAATATACACAAGGGGCCTGATCCAGAAGTAAAAGCCTCTCCCGATAACTTGGAATCTGGATTTAGTCCAAAGAGCAGATCTGTTGAACAAAACCAGTGCATTTTAGATAGCTGCTTTTAAGCATGAGCATGCCCTATAAAGGCAAATGTCCATTGCTTAACCTTAGATTTGTTTCAGAGCTCTATTCTGAAGGATAGTTTTACATATACAAATTGTTCAGTTTCATATAAAAAAATTATATGAATCTCAGCTACTTGCATTTAGTATTCATGATGCACCAATTAGATTATAAGACTTGAGCTTAGAGCCAAAGTGCTCAAAGCAGAAAAGATTAATTTCCGTTTTCACCGGGAGAAAGCCACATCCCTGTTTGTTGTATTATTCCAATGCATGCATTAATAGTTCTTTTGTTTTCATTTTCACATATTTCCTTTCATTATCGGGCAGTTAGACTATAAATATATCCATTAGTAAGATATAGTTTCCAAATACATAGAATCAGAGGAAGACACACGTTCTTTGTCCTGGTGCAAACTGGGAGTACTTCCAGTGATGCCATTGGGATAACAGTATTGCAAAACTGAAACGGAATTACCTTCCTTCCTACCATGTCTTCATAGCCTCATCTCCAGGTCCAAACACTCTTTGTTTTTGAGCACCACTGAGTCAACAAAGATGCACTGTCATGGTGATAACTGTTGGATAACACTGTCATGAAAATAACTGAATTAACTGGTTAGAGTACAGTTCCTTATTTCATTATATGACTGGGATATCGAGCCATCTCATTTTTCTTAGTGCAAACCACATAATAATTTACACAGCAAGTTCTCTCACTGTGACATACATTGTTTTGAGGTTTGGACGAGGGGAAGTAGTAAACCTAACGATTTTACCCACAAAGATAAATGATCTACTCGGTTTGTTTACCTTCACCTCCAGTGAGTGCATCCATTTGCACCTGCATAAAATATGATGTTCAACTGCAAATTTAGTGTTTATTTAGCAGGTACTACTACTACTGTTTTTTTTTTATGATGATGTCCTAGATGTCATCATGCCAACCTTTGGCCATGTCAGTTCTGCACATCTCAGGTATTCTTTATGGAATTTCATTGAATCCCCCAGTACAAAACGAGTCTTTTTTTTGCATTTAGTTTTGGAAATTTTGTATCAGGGCAGATTTTTTAGAAAAGTTCTCAAAGTTGAACTCATATAATCCACCTATTCCAGATGTTATTAGATGTGTCTGTCAGCAAAACTACCTGCCATCACATTTCTGACCTGGATAAATCACTGTCTTATACTGGTCTTGGCTCTTCTGTTATGTATTCCCACCATCCCTCTCCATTCAGTCCTGTAGCTTAATGAGTTTGACAGAAATCCCCTACATTTTTATCTTAAAGGCAGACAAAAAAAACCATGTGCATGTCACTTTGCTTGGAAGTCACAACATCTATATGATTTTTTTGTGAAAGTGCATTTCCTGCAGCAGAAATGGGAGCACAGTCAGTTGGCCCAGAGGAGCTCCTAGACACACACAGCTGGATAAACTCCTGCTGTTCGCTTTTGTCTTGCCTGTAGGCATTTTTTAACAGTTTTCAGTTCAAGTGCACTTTTACCTCTTGTTTAATTTTAATTTGTCTAACAACATAATAATACCTTTAGGGAGTATTAGTGCTACAGTAAGAGCATACATAAATTCTGTATATACATATATGTATGTGTGTGTGTGTGTGTGTATAACATACATAAAAAATGAGCAGTGCCTACTCTGTAGTAGTTCCATGCTCCAGCTGGGTTAAGCTGTGAAAAAAACAATAATATGGTCACTGCCATAAACAAGGAAATGGACTCTGCATTGATTAGGCTTTATAGAAAGATTCTTTAAACTCGAGGAGAGTTGAAACTAGGCAGCTAGAGAAGTGAGCAGAAATTGCCTCAAGCACTCTACCAAGCAGTGAGTCTTTACCCTGGGGAGAGGGAGAAGCAGAATGTGTTGAGCACCTAGAAGTGGAAATCAAAAAAATGAAACTCTGGAGAGTTTTACTAAGCTTTTGAATTTTACTGTCATGCTACCCTGTCTCTCTGTCACACAATTTTCCCTCTTCTTTGGCAACCATATGAAGAAAGGAGCTGCAGCAGCTACTTGTGCTATGCCTCTTCTTGAGCATTCATGACTCTTCTTGAGGCAAGACATTCAGCCTGCAAAGAGCTAGGGTCAGGGGAAACAGGCAGTTCTCCCAAGACGGTGCCTGTTTTGGTGGATCGGGAAAAGGTTGTGTGATGAATACCTGTAGTGCAGCAGCTCTTGGAGAAGGTGCCTGCAGAGAGCAGGGTGGTGCTGGGCAGTGGGAGGATGCCAGGAGCTCTGCTGGTGTAGAAGGAAAAGGGGACCATGCCGGATCGCTGAAGTGGGGGAGGAGACAAACTATTACTGAAAATTGAAGGTGCAAAGATTTGTAAACTGCTAATAAGAAAGCCAGTAAGAACTGGTTTTTTTTGTATAGGTAACTTAGTCTTATAATTTGTTGGGTAGGTCTTTCATGCAGTCTTAGACAAGAATTAGAAGGATAGAAAAATATGTCCCAGAACCAGAATATTTATACTGGAAATGTAGATAAATAATCCCAAACATATCAGCCTTTAACTCAGTTACATTTCATAAATTCATAAAATTAAAAAATTAAACAGGAATGTGCACAGAGAAAAATATAGTAACGCCGTCCATTTCCATATTTTCTGATCATTTCTGTTCCATGCATCTTTCTTCATATGGGCCTATAAAGAAAATAAGTCAAATTTCTTTTCTCTACAGTAGTAAAATCTCACAAGGTCCAAAAAGCACCCTCTAATGACAAAAGCACTGTTGAGGAGGGAGGGAGGCATTTGCCAGTTTATATTGGATGCATATGTTGTTTGGCACAGATTTCCAGTTGTATATGGCATAGATAATTTCAGGACTATAAAATTACTATTATAAAGACTATGCACCAGATTGATGGTGGAAATCAGCTTAGCTCTTCCCGTGTTATATGAATCCAGCTTTAAATGCATTCTTTGAGTGGAATAAGTTATGCTACAAACATTTTGTAATATTTAGCTATGCATAGATATTGGATTTTTTAGGTATAAAGTTCCATAGTTTTAAAAAATTTAATCTTAGTACAGACCAACAAATCTGAACTTTAAATGATCTTTGCATCCTCTATGGCTCAAATGTTGTTTGGACACATTATTAAAACTTACAGCGTACAGTTATATATAAAACTTGTATTATATATACAAAGCTGCGGGGAAATACCTATTTTAAACTACCGGGACCAGACCTGCAACCATAAATATTTTTCATTTATAAAATTAGATACATTGATTTCAAAGGGTATATGTGTACATCTTCAGAAGTACTGATGTGAAAAAGCATTGTAGATTCTGCAACCTCTAGCTTTTTCCTTCAGAACCCTAAAAATATAACAACTTCACTGATGGATTAGGAGACAGTGCTGTTACCTGACATGGGCCCACAAATGTTAGGCTTCAGCAGTTCAGCTGGAAAATCTCCCCAGATCCTCAACAGGCCTTCCATGTTACATGGACTTTTATGTTATACATGATCAAATGCCTTGCATGAAAGCATACTGGGCACATTTTTTTCCTGTTTTTCCTAATAAATTGAAGATTTTACGGGGGTTTTTTTTTAGTATCTTGAGTTATGAAGCCTCTAGAGAAACTGCTATGGCTCCCATGGGTATAAACTGCAGAGAGCAACTTCATACTGCACTATCAGGGTGGCTGGTAGGACTTTGTTAACACTGACAAGATGTAGCATGGCTCTGACCCCATTATACCTCTCTGGGACAAGAGTGGTCCAAGTCAACTCTGTACTTACCCAGGGTTTCCAAAAATCTTGAAGAGAGCAGTAATCTGGGACATTATTTGAAAATGAGCTGTGGTAGCTTATTACATGTGAGCAGACAAACAGCTAAGAAAAATGCATGTCAAAGAAAAACAGTGTATTTTCTTCAATCCAAAAAAGCAAAATCAACTATTTGATTATTTAAAGACAATCTTCAGAATTTGCAGAATTATGCTTTAAAACCTTATGTGTATCATTCTTTCCTATATGTTTGACTAGAACCCAGCGAACTCAGTCTATCTAATGGATTTGTAACATGTTTTCACCATAGAAATTAGGCACCATTAGGAACTTATCTCTGTTCCCACTTCACCTTCCTGGTGACATGTTTTCAAACCAGACAATATTCTGCCAGAAATATCAAGGCTTCCCATAACCTGAATGTAGTAAACCTTGTGTACTTTCAGCTTCCTGAGTTTTCTTACCATCTGCATTTCAACATGGAGTCCCCAGTATCTGCTCATCACTCCTAATTACTTTTATTTTAGCCCGTGTTCCTGATTTCTGGGCCAAGAAGTTTAAAGAACTATGATGTACTCTGACGAAGCATTTAATCAGGGTTGAGTAATCAAACAAAAAGCTTTTCAGGGCAGGGTGGAATATGGGAGGAACCATATTGTCTGCCCGATTATTGTGTTTCCTGTTCTCAGCCCTGAAAGAGCTCCTGCAGCGACCAGAAGACCTGCCCATAGCTTGGTGGGAAGAATTCCCAAGTAAGTAGAAGCCACGTAGAAAGGGAGTGGGGGCAGAAAATAACATAAAGTCGGTGAAGTAGTAAAGATTGAAAGTATACACACTTTTCATCTCCTAAAGCCTTTGTCATCAGGGTGCAAAACCCTCCAGAAATATTTGTGGCTATGGGTGAGGGGCAGGGGAAACCTAGGCATTAATTCCTAAGAGGTGTTATCAGATGCATCAGGGTTTGGCTGTAAATTTGACTACATTGCTGTGGTGCACAGAGAAATGAGTGAGGAAATATCTGATTAAAGTGTACATTGCTGCTGAGGCAACTGAATGTTGCCATAGCAATTGAGATGAAATGTGCAAAGAAGTGAGATAATTAAATCTAACCCCTTTAGTAGTTTTGATAGTCAATGCACTGCCAATAGGAAAAGTTATCTACAGTGTTAAAGATAAAACATATTCCTCGTGGAAGTACTCCTTGCTGGTATTTTGTTGCTCTCTTTCTAAATGCATCGCTTCAGGTAGCTAATTTGAATGTTCTCTTTAATAATCAAATACAGTTTTGACCTTGGTCTGTAACAGCCTAGAACTTTTGCTGACTTATTGTATCATGGGAACTGTCTACACAAAACACCCAGAAAGTTTTTATTCCCCCTTCCTCTGTGTGTAGTACAGTAAAGCCCAGGCTGTCATTTTAAAGCTTACAGTTCAATAATATCTAGAACGTGCTGCCCTCTTCAGGAGTTAGCGATTAAAAATAGGAGACGTTGTTTATCGATTCAAACTGTAGTGAGCAAGCAGGAGCTACAGAACTGAGGAGGTTGGGTTTGGTTTTTCACAGTTGTAACACCAAGGCCACAGACACTGAAAGTAGTTACAGCATTAATAGGCAAATCTGATTTTAAAAGAGGGGGAAAAAAACATTTTAAAAAATTGTTAGCATTTCTTAAACAAAATTTGAGAGCTGGTGGTCATGCATCCACCTATTTATTTCAGCCCAGTGAAAGCAAAAGCTAGGAGAAGCCTTGACTCACTTCTAAAATAGTAATTCTGCATTCCGTACACCAGCAAAGAACCTGTTATTAAAAATGATTTGTGTTCAAAAAGATCTCATACATTAGATGTCACTCTAAACTTATTTACTTTCAGCTTCTATGCTCATCCATTTAAGGATTTAAGCCATGATTTAGCATAACATTAAGACATCCACTTAACTTTAGGCTCAGACATTGTTGTGATGACTCTGGGGGGGAATACTCGTGTGAAAGTATTGAACAACTTGGGTTGTCCAGGTCAGGAGGCCCACATGTGCAGTTGATAGGTAGGGAACAGGCCCAGAGTTTTCAGTTCCTGTATTACAACATTGTAAGCCATGCTGTAGAATCTTAGTAATTAAGCAGGTAAGAACTAGAGGCCATCTCTACCCTGTTGTGAACATAACTCCTTCTGAAGTCCATGAGAACTTTTATTCATTTATGAAATGGTGACATTTTACTGGTTTAGAAATAGCTTTGGAAAAAATAAATTATGGCTATGTGGCGGGGGACTCAAAGGCTGTGTGGAGGAAAAGCAACTACTACTACTTTCCTGAAATAAATTATATTTTTATGTAACAGCCCTGAACAGGCAGTGGATTAATGATTACCTCACCCAAGCAGCACAGTTTGCAAACTGTGAGGGCTGAAGAGCAGAAATCCGTGGGAAGGACGCAGAAGCCAGTGTTTTGTGGGCACTTGGCCCAACTGAGATGGATGTTCAAAGGGTTCGTTTGAGGCTTACATGAACTGCTGTTTCCTTGGCTGAGGGGGGCTCTATTTTCCTGCACTTCATAAATGTAGGAAGGTATTCTGCACTACATCTCCCATGAAACGCTATACAGAAGATGTAGCCCACAAAGAATGGAGCAAAAGTGGCCTTAAACCATCTCTGTAGCTGCTCAGATTCAACGCTGGATACAGGCCAATGAATCTCCACGTAAATTAGAGCAGCCCTTAGGGACTGTTCTAATTTACATTAGCTTTATCCAGGCTCCCTGTATCTTGTGCTGTGCTGCAACCTAGATTAACTCTGAATTTCTGCAGCACTGAACACCCTGGAAACTCCCTTTTTGCCCAAGGTAAACTCCTTGAACGGAAATAACTCCCGTACCATACAGGGGAATTCTTCTCTATCTGGACACTCCCTTACCTGTAAATACCTGTATTTCATCCAGTGGTATATGTGGTCATGGTGAGAACCTGTAATCAATCTGTCATTTATTTTACTTTTCCTCTCTAAAGGTAATGGCCCTACCTAGACAATAACTTTTTTTCTAAGTGGTTTGTGACTGCATCTCTTGGTTATAGTAACATTTACTAAACATAATTTTAAATTTAAATCTTTCTTTCCCTTGCATGTTTACTATAGGATTTAATTTTTCCCAAGGAATAAAATTAGTTAAGGATAAGAGACAGGTTTCAAGTATTGTCCCTTCTCTGGCATAAAAATGTTTTACCTCTGAAAGCTATGTACAAGGCAGACAGGCAGGGTCAGTACCTAAGCCTGGCCACTTCGCCAGAAGTGTGGTTGCACTGTGCGTGAGAACTGATCACAGAATTTAGCCTATTGTCCTGAAAACTTTTCATTCTTGAACTGCACAATCGGGACATATAGCACAAGATGTTATAGAAAAGTTAAAACCCTCTCTGTGTAGATATTGAGTGAAAGTGATGACTGTTCAGCCTTTAGTTACAGGAACTGGTGGCAACGATTCATTTCTCTCTGAAGAAAACAGAATAGCTAGGATGTCAGGTATAAAACAGACTGCAAGGAATAATAGGAAAGAAGGAGGAAAAGAAAGTTAACCAGTCACTACTCTTTCATTTCCACATCACAGCTAAAGCAGCTGATGAGGTGTGTGGTGTACATTGTGCTTTCTCAGCACCCCACTCTAACCATTGCAAACCTACAGCTACAAGCAATATTTTTCTAAAGCAAAATGCAAAGGTTGATTAATTATTTTAATATCAGTGATTTTAAAAAAAGTCATAATACAAATTTCCTTAATGAGTTAAGAAGAAAATCTTTAACATTTCATCAATAATTGTCTCTTCTCATCTTGACTCTTTACACACATGCTTTGCTTTGCTTTCACCCACTCCATAGCAGTGACAGCAAGCCTGTGGTTTTATTTTCAAAAGCACAATCACATTAGATGCAAAGATCCTATGTCTGTATGTTATGAACACTACACAGATAAATTCCAGCTGGTATGCAGTTCTAAATACGGATATGCACAATAGCCTGGGCTTTTTTCTAATCCGCTACCTGCTAAGTACATGTAATATATATTCAGAACTGCATTAAACTATTGATCTATGATTTGAACACATATTTTCATTTTTTGTTTTGATGCTGATGCATTGTTTGGCAGCTAGAATCCCTGCAGATAAGAGAATAATAACTAATAACATTTTCTTTGCTTTCTAGGGTCTTTATGGCAGAATGATGAATTCCATCTTTTCCAGAATGGTAAGCAGAAAGCTATTTCTGTTTCTGATAACAAAGAACACAAGGTAAATTCTCGTAAGAAAAGATTGCCAAATTGCTTGAAAAATAACTGTACTGTACAATTTCATAATTATATGGTTTATACAACAGAAAATATTTGAATATTCAAATCCTGTAAGCTACCTGGAAAAAATTTGCAGAACATTATGCTAATTATTCCAAAGAAAGTAAGTTAGGATTTAAAATCCTTGTTAGAAATGCTGCTGACCCCATAATGTTCAACTTTTAATTTTTCTTAACACTTTATTATAATGGATAAATTCCCATAAAAACATTGCTATATCAGTGGAGAACATAAATATCTCTGTTCTTCAAGCTGAGAAAACGTGAGTTCCATAGCATGTATTACTATTTGTTGTATAAAATTGATTTTTATTTATCTTTCACTAGGGCTTTGCTATATCTGTGAATTTAAAAATATGTAGTTTTCAAACACAGACATCACTTCTGTATGCTATCATGTGGTTTTAAAAAAGATCGTTTCATTTTTCATTCTTTTTTTTTTTATGGCTGAAAAAGGCAATATTTATTTTGCCCCTTGATCATAACATCTTTACAATCAAATAAAAAGAAAAATTCATCATACTGTATGTGTAAAGGTCATCCTAAAATAACACTTCTGAGCAAACTATACTGAATCCTGTGAGTACGTTGCTAAGGAGAAATGTTTTCTAACAGGTCTTGGGCATTCACTTTAAAAAAAATAATTCTTTCCCACTACATAAAAATGTAGTCTGAAATCAACATAAAACCATCATGAAGTGAAAGTACTTTTAAAGTGGAAAGAAATATTACTCGAAAAATATCCCATCGGAGCGCAAATTCTGACTTGAAATGTGACTGCTTCTTAGTGTCACACTTGAAAGATCTTCCATCTAATCCCAAAAGGAACTCAAGACCCTTTAAAAAAGGAGATCATTCATAAACTTTAATGTGTAAGGGCTTAAAACAATGACAGATTTGAAATACATGGGACTGATTTTTGTGGTCTTTGATGGAAACAATACCATACCATAGTTACCTGTGTTCAAGAAAACCGATCTCAAAATACAAGGTTTCTGATGAACTTTGAGAATGATGACTTTATTTCTGCTGAACGTGGAAGGTTAGCTGTTCTTTGAAACCTTCTTCCATGGAAAGTAAAACCTACAGGTGAAGTTGTTTTGAAACACTTGGTTTTGACCTGTAGATCTGGTCCTCTGATCGTAACAATGAGGTTTGCTTTGGCAAAGCCTGTTATATATTTTTACCTGTCTGCTAACAGGAGGTGTATTGCAGAAGCATCGGGGTTGAGGATCCTTCAGGGGCGTATCTGTGATTAAAGAGAGGGAAAGTCATGTTGAACTAAGGGCGCAGAGGGGGTGTGCATGAGGTGGGGGGTGTGTGTGAGGGAAGTTTAGAAAAAAAATAACACTCCAAACAGGCATGAGAACTACATTTAACCTCCTTCATCCACAAACATAAAAATGTTCAAGAAGAACTCAAGAGTCATTTTTAATCAAAAAGATTAACTATGTGACAGTTAAGTATGTTTGGGATTAAACCATCAAAGGGCCTGTTTCTTTTGTGTATATCTGCCTATTAGCAGTAGGTACTTGGCACAAGGATCGTATGTAGGTTGCAGCCACAGACAGACACTTGCACTGCATACACCCTTTTCTGCTATGTTCATTAGGCAATAATATTGTCAAAGGTAAGTGTTTACCAGCAGCTTTAGTCTAATTAAAACCATTTTTGCCTGAGGCTGATCTTGTGAAGAAAGCTTGGGGGAAGGGCAGGAGAAAGACACAACATTTCATTTTTCAAGAAAACAAATGTACTCAGCCAGTATCCTGATTTGAGGTAATTTATAACTCTAAATTTGCATGTTAAGTGAAATTATAATTATTTTTATTTTGAGGCCAACTGTGTGATTTACACCATAAGCAAAGAAGATAGGACAAAGGCTTGGACCTTAAGGGTTGCTACAACAAAAACAGTAATAGATTATTTTGAGAAGAATTAATTTTTATATGTATAACCATGTACACCTCAATGAATTTTCCCCGAATTCCTCGAGAATACAGAGTTACTCTGCTGATTATGGATTTCCTTTATGTAAATAATAATTAAAATATAAATATATTTTCAAACTGGGTGTCTTTTGTGTAAGGAATAAGAAACTGAGCTTCCTCATATTATCCCCTTCCAACATTGCCAGGCTTTTTAAATCCTAAAACCAAGATAAATATCACAGAAGAAAATAAATTGTTGAATATAATTAATATCACTTAAAGAAACTATACTTTCCTTCTCATTTCTAACTCTAGTAGTTGTTAATGAATAAAGATTAAGTACACATTACTATGAACAGTCACAACTGGATTTTCATCTAAACCCAGACTTTTTCTATATGTGTTAATACATATTCTGTTAACTCAAATTATTCCTAAATATGTAACATCCAGTGGTAGCATTTCATTAAATATATAACCTTTTTTTTCCAATTTTTTAATCCCATGACTTCTAATGTATGGAAAATCATGTTATATAAACTGAGAACATAAAAGACCCACTAACATACGTGGGAGAGACCACCGCAGCTAAAAACCAAAGAAGACAAAAGTAGTTCTCACTTTCCCCTCAATTAAAACTCTGTGCAATTATTCTTTTAGATTATAGATCTCTTTTGGGATTCTGGTTACACAGAACTTTTTGGTTCATTTCACAGGAATAATATTCATCTTAATTAGCAAAAACAATTGATGGGCTTTTCTCTTTTTTATAAGAGGGAGTTCACTCGGTGTACTGATTACAAGTAGTAGATTATCCTGATAAATGAAAAGTTCTTGTCTTTCTGAACAGCAGCTGAATATGTTACCCGTCTTCAGCCTTGTAGCTTCTTTGTTAGACATCACCTTGTTGAGACAGAATCACTTCCTTGGTAAGTGGTTGACCCGATTTTTTGTCTGGCACCCTAACATTGCTGGGCATTATGCCAAGCTAGATTCTGTAGCTATTTATGACTGCATTCAAGGTTCAACTATGCAAATCACAACTATTAGCAAAAAAAAGCATAGCAGATTTGTTTTTTAAATATTTCCATAGTTCACAAGGTCAAAGCATTTGTTTTCACAATTTTAGAATATAGTTTTGTAAGTAATGATCAGCAATGTTTAAAGAGACTGTCACCTTTTAACATTTTATTTAGACTGAATTAGACAGAACATAAACATTTTTCCTCATGTGTTACAAAATAATTGTATGGAGCACAAGAAGAAGAAATGCAATTGAAGTGAAAAAAAAAAGAGATTCTATATGTTCATGAACAATTTATCTGCACCTTACAGAATTACAATAAAATGCAAGGAAGATGAACTATGAAAAAAAATCTTTGGAAAGTGCAGCCTTCCTCCTAAAGGCCTCTGTGATGAAGGTGGCTGCAGGGAGCTGCAGAGAAGGGCAAGGCTCAAATGCCCACCCTGCCTGCAGCCTAGGCAGCTCCACACTGCCTGCACAACTTCTGCTCCTAGCTGGTGTGAAACCAGACCGGAATCCCAAACAAATCCCCAGCCAGTATGTATTCAACTTTTTTTTTCTTTTTTTTTTCCCTCTGTTATTTCTCAGACCTAAAGCTATCCAGCATCTTTTTGGCACACAGGGTGCAGTGGCCCTCTGGACTTGTTCTGGTACCGCACACTGGGACTGTGCTGGTTTTCTGGGCTTCAGTCTGGGAGACTTGAGTTCAGCATTCTTTCCCCACCCTCCACCCCCCTCACTCCCACAACATTTGAGCATCACCAAGACTGAAAAAGTAAACCTTGTGCACCTTCAAAAGGAGGCAGTGCTAGAGATGTTCTTTGGGTTGGGTCTGCAATTTGCTCTGTGTGATAGAATCTGAGGTGGGAACACATGTTCCTTCACTGGGTGAGCATCCTTCACATAACACCAAGCGTGGATAAAGACTGCTTAATTTATTGGCTGTAACATGAAATAATTAACAAGGCTGAACCTCTGGTTCAGAGTATTTCTTTGTCTGAAACCAAGGATTAACACTAAAAAAATAAAATAAACCTGTTATCTGTTTCAACAGTTTGCCTTATCAGTCAACAGTTTTATTAGTTCTGCTGCGGTTTAGCCCCAGATGGCAAGTAAGCACCACGCAGCCATTTGTTCACTCCTCCATCCCCCTCTCTGTGGGATGGGGAGGAGAAGAGGAAGAAAAAGGCCAAAATTGTGGGTTGGGATAATGACAGTTTAATAAGGCAGCAAAGGGAGAGGGAAATAACGTCAGTAATACTAATAAAAGAATATACAAAGCATGTGAAACACAATGCAATTTCCTCACTGCCCAGAATCTGATGCCCAGTCCATCTCCAAAGAGTGGCCCCTCTTCCCTTAGACGTGACCATGACATCAGATGGTATGGAATATCCCTTTGGGCAGTTCGGGTCAGCTGTTCTGGTTGTGCTCCATCCCAGCTCCTTGTGAGAACTAACTATCCCAGGCAGAAAACAGGACCAGTTGCAAGGCAAAAAGTTTGTTGGGATTTTTTTAAGCTTTTTTTTTTATTGACAAAGAGAATCAATCTGAGTGTGAGCATTATTAATAGTGGGTGAGTGTAGTTTTCATCTATTAGGTACTTTTTATTCATAATTTGAGTTTTGTGGGTTGTAGTAAAATAATGTGTTTCAGCAGAAGTGAGTTACGTGAGAAATTATGTGAATGAGTGCAGAGGAAAGGCAATTATGATAAACCTAACTCTGATTTCTCTGTTTTACTTACCATCCACTCAGAACAGAAGGACTCATTGATCTTAGTAGGGTTTTTTTTCCTTCTTTACAAACTGCAGGACTGAGACTGTAGGGCTTCCCCAAACCATCAATAACAGTATTTCCCTGTATTTCTCCTAACAAAATGTGAAAGAAGCTTCCAACAAAATGGGGACTAAAGTGGGTCAAAAAAATAAAGGTTGAAGTGGGAATATGGAGATTTTCCATCAAATTCATAGGGTTTGTACAAAGAAGTGGAGTTTGAGCCCTATTAATACAACACAAAGCCCTGGAATTTATTCATGGTTAAATTTCTGTGCTTTAAACAATCCTTTTTTAGAGAGTCCCTTCTCCAACAAAAGGCACAGAGCACTGTATTACAGTAAACACTAGTAACTCTGTCCACAGTCAAATCTAAATAATACTTAAGAAACTAAATCCAAAACATTAGCAATAAAAATACTTAGCATGTATTTCTTTCCTGGGAGCCTACATGGAAATTGAATTCCACTGAGCTGCACTTACACAGAGCAGAATTCAATTAAAAAAAATCCGCCTGGATCCCATGCTGTGAAAAGCCCTTGCGAATTTATTTTACGGACTTTGGGTGTGGAGCCTGGACATAGTTTTATTTTATTTTTTAATGGAATCAGTCTTAATGTCTGAGGTTATTCTTTATTCGCGTCTGCTGCAGAGTTTTCACATATAAGCCAACTGAGGACAACTCGTTATTAAAGAAGTCGGCAGGTGTCCTGTGCTCTGAAACATATTAAATAAAGAACTCAACGGGATCATGTTGACTGTAAGCTCCACAAAGAAATTAAATAATGAAAACAGAAGCTCTTCAACAAAGACCAGTTCTGCATAACTAAAAAACGTCTTGCCAGAATATGGAATGTTCTCCTTCAGATTTTTACTAAAATCTGTATTTAGTTATTTTCTGAAAGTGGGCAGTCTATAGATTTTAGACACACACTTTCTGACCTGAGTCTTATGCACTAGAGAGTTATTGGAATGGCAGGAACTGAATAGTCAAATCTGCCCTGCTCTACACGGCTTTACTGCTCAACAAAAGAGCCATTACAAAATGGCCTCGTTATCACTCTGAAGTTTGTTGAATTGTCTTACCCACGTCAATATTAATATGAAATAGCTCCAGGAAATACAAAAGAAAGAGTAGAAAAGAGTCCTTTGTATTTTTAGTTAATATTTTTCTAATGTATGAAGCCTTCCAGCCACTGAAACATTTAAAGTATGGTCCCCTTTGAGATTTAAATGTATTTTGGGATAATTTTAAATCACGTTAGGAAGGTTCAAAACCAATATAAATACAGTTTTGAACTTCCAACTTTTTCTGACTTGCTGAGTAGTTGTAGCAGGCAAATGTTTTTAGAGTGAGCTTTAATATAAGGAAACACAAAATGCATTGGATTTTCATTTATTAAAAAATGTTGTCATGCAGTAATTGAAGAAAATTGACAATTAAGAAATCTAACTCTCTTTTTGAAGAAAAATTAAATTTTATTTCATTCTCTTTGGAAAAATAAAAAAAGAAATCTGTTGACTTCAATAGAAGCAGGCCTGGGCAACTCAGAGTCACTTGGAAAATAAATTATGCTAAGTGCATCCAGACTCCCTGAGCATCTTTAAGAAACAGAGTGTTCATAATGAACCAAAGTCTTCTGAAAGCTTAATATGACTTTAAAGAAACTAATGTGAAAAAGTATTGACCAGGTGTTTTCCCTTTTTATCAATACAATATATTCCTATAATGGCCATCCCATGCTCTGTCAGTAAAATGTGAGCTTTCCTTTCAGGTGCTTTTCTCAGACATATGGAATTCTCATCTGCAGTTTTTACCTCCAGTCTCCAAGTTAATCACACAGGGCTCCTTGAACGACAGTTTGCTGCAAACACAATTCCATACTCTGGGACTCTGAGTTAGTATGAATTTGCCAGAACAATTAAAAACTCACCATCAATTCTAATGCAAGATGTAAGATGACACAGTTCTCTATATCTGTGATTTCTAAGTAAATATTGTTGATGAGATTTAACAGGCATCAATATTTGTAGGACTGGGAATATGGTCTTGGTTCGTCAGAAGTTTGCTCACCTAAACCTTTGTGTTTGCAGAAGTGGAGTCTCAGCTTATGTTGTTACAGCTGAGAAGTATGTATGAGGTTCTAATGTCCTGATGCCGTTCATTCCCGGCAATAATTTATTCCATATCCATATTAATATTCATTTTTTTCAAGGAAACAATCAATTATCTAGTATTTATTCTTCTCTGGGTGTAACTTAAACTTGAATTAGTTACTATGTTTGGCAATCTCTTGCTGACAGCCTCATGTCTCTTGCACGCGTCATTATGGGTTTAATAGACATGTTTCCCAGACAGTTCAGAAGAAACCACAAAGCTTGTCCAGTTATATGCACTTCAGCCTCAGTGTATGATAGAAATTTTTTCTTGTACCATTTTTTCATTCCAGTTGCCATTGTCAGCTCCTCCAGCAAAGACCCATAGTGATCCTCACCCTTTCTGAAATGAAATATGAGTACATCAGTCTGCCTGGGTCAAGAATTCTGCCAGTGCTGCATTACAACAGTCCATGGCCAAATGCAAAAATACCTGTAATGGACCATATGCTATAGCTATCAGATGAAAACTCAAAGCTGAATTTGAAGCGACATACAGGCTGAGAACTCTGCTTGTGTCTCAGTCTAACGCTGTAATCCCAAGTCAAAGAACGTGGTAGGAGTGTGGGAGCTTACCCTTGGAGATCTCTTGAGTGAAGCACAAATGGCAATCTCTAAGTGCACTGGAGGAGTGAGTGACCAAATAAATTGAATGCATTCAATCACTTTTAAGACATCTCCTCCATGTGTAGCATTTTGATCCTGTGCTTCAGTAAATGTTTGATTAAATTTTTATTAAAAGGTAATGCTCCTGTTTTAATGATAGTTAATTATATATAATTAAAATGAAAGGATTAATAATATTAAACATTTAATCAGAGGTAAATATAAATATAAATACATATATTGTAGTAGGATTAAATATGACTATATTGCATTGAACATATATTCTCTTCAATACATTACATTAAATATCAAATTAATAAAATAGTATTTGAAATAATATTGTATCCCAGATACTAGGTAAATTAAAGGCCTGGATCAATACTTCTATGGCCATAAAATCTATTAGATTTGGGGGCCAATACGCAAAGAATAGTTGAGGTAGCCTTAAAAATTATTATAAAAAGTCCCTATGAAACTGAAGCTTACACTTTATTGCTACATCACCATTCCCTCTGAAAAGTGAATTATAGTGCTAAATGATGCACATTTTGGCAACAAAATAAAAAAAAAAACCTCCTTTTAAGAATCATAGATTAGAATGTGGAAATACACTGTCTTTAGTAACTCAGAATACTTACATCGTTATAGTCCTAACCTGACATTCATGATCTCTGAATCAGGTCTTAAATATTCATATGCAGGTTATTCCCCTTGCATGTCACTTGCTTATAACTGACATATCTAATCTAATTTTGCCTCATTTAAAAAAAAATAAATAAATCAGTACTTAGTGAAGCAACAAGGCAATTGATCTCTGACCACAGATACACAATGTTTTACTCCCATACTCATTCCAGTTGTCATTTCTGCCATTGGATACAGAAAATCTACATGTCCAGATGTAAATTGCTATAAATCCATTGAAACTATTTCCTGTAAAATTTTGTGCATTAACACAGTTTAATAAGCTGAGAAATGTGTTGGATTTTTAAATAAATCTTTAAATTATGTAGTTTAAAGTCAGAGAGGTCTCTGCAAACTATAAGGAACTAGTATTTTTCTAACAAGATCTTAAGACCCTCGGAAGAATTTTAAGGATTTTTATGAACCTCTGGTATGCATTCTTTAGCTAGATTTTGGCATTGTTTCAGTGTAACTCCAGTACAACTCAATCAGTTTATTTTATAATTAAAAACAAGGAAATAGTAAGAAAAATACATAATATATGGTGCTTGTGTTTATAATAGAAACATCCATAAAGAAAGAAACATGTTCTAACTCTTCTCATTACCCCAAAGGGAATTGCATCTTTAATCACATAGAGCACAACGGCTTTCTAATTTTGTTTAAAGTGTTTCAGTACTTACAAAAACCAGATCAGGTTATTGTAAATCTAGAGCAAATTATAATCATTGGCCTCTGCTCAGCTGTATTCAAGAATACTATGTAAATCATAAATTTAATGGCATACTAAGTCACACATCTGTTTCTGTTTTGTAGAAGTTAATAATCTAACTTCAGAGTATTTAAACATTACTTTCATTAACTGGAAAATTGTGAAAAATAGAGACTTGTATAAGTCACAATGTGCTGCTACATTATGCTAAGGGAAATATAAAAATTGCAACTCTATACTGTAAAGCATAATTTTCTGAGAGGTATGTGTCATTGTCTGTCTCATGACCTTGCAGCTCCTCTGTTTACTAAGGAAAACGTCACTTACACAAACAGAGCTGCACTGCTAAGTAGAATCTGCACCTGCATATAGTAGATTTCAGTTTGTATTTTTAGTAGCAAATGTCTTTCACAGCAAGGAATAGATGATGCCTTAATTCTCTAAACCTATACAGATAATGTCCTGGTGACTTTCGTTATAGTTAGCATTCGGTAATCCAAGTAAATAATCTGCAGATCAATATGTGTATCACAACTGATTTTAAAGATATATTTCTCAACGATACAAATGCTCTGCTGCATAGATCAATTCCCAGTATATACTTATTTTTTGCAATGCACTGTGGTCTAGTGTGTACACCATCTTATAGCTTGATTTGTACTGTAGTTCTGATTGAAAAGCGTCATTTATTAACAGATTAATACATTTATACTGTAGCATAAATAAATCGTGATGCATGACTCATATAATTTGCAAAGAACTAATTCTGTGTGATTAGTTGGAGAAATGCATCACTGTTTTCAACTTGTGATTGTAAAGACAATTTCTCCAAAGGAAACAAATGGGTTACCACATATACACTAAACTTTCTGAAAATGCATTTGAATTCAGTTGCAAGGCAGAGAGAATTGGTCTGCCAACTTCAGCACTGTAATAAAAGATCTAATTTGTAAGGTTTACTATGATAATGGATTATAAGGTGATAAAATTTGACCAATAAATTCCTTAGAAACTCAAAACTGGGTAGCACTAAGTGGCAAAAATATTCAGAATATTAAATTAAATTAATTCTTTATTCATAAAAATTGTGATGTCAAAAATATAGTTTCTAGTTTTCTAAAGATTTTTCTTCCTCATCAAATAATCTATTTATTAAAAGACATCTAATCTTTGGGAAGTCAGATGTCACTTACGTGCTGTTTTGCTTGTGCTAAAATTGCCTGCGGTCATAGATACTTTGCATTAAAGCTTAGAGTGCATAAAGCTGAATGGGATTTATGTAAATAAATGTATGAATATGTATCTCACCTTTTACCGGCGCTAATTTCAATGAGCTGTATTTGAAAGGGAATTATATTAATATATACAACTGATAGGGAATTTGCACATTAATTTTACTATCAACAAAAATTCTATAGGAAGCAAATTAAACCAGCACAGCCATAGAGAGAGGCGACAGGAGGAGAAAACAGAAAGGTAAATCTGGACACCTAAATGGTACAATGTGAATTTGTGGTTTGCTCTTCAGAAAGATTCAGTAGTAGCACATGCAGGAAGTTCCCCCATTCCTGCATAAATGCAAACAGAGCTATCACATTGCTTTCAAACATACAATAAGAGCTTTTGTGTGTTGTCTTGATGATATATTAAATGCAGTACTATGATTTATCAGAGAGAATATGAAAAGATCGTATTTTGGTGATGATGATTCAACAACCGGCAGCCAGCACTCATAGTGAGGTGGGGAATAGCATCTTAATTAATTATTGAATATATTTTAATATTTATAATTAGCAGTAGCACTAAGCAGTCAATCGATGTTCCTCTCAACAGTAGTATGGTACTGATATCATTCTTTGACTGCAGTGTTTTTAGAAAGGCGTAACCATACCTTCAATCAGATTCAAATACTATTTGTCAAAAACATCGAGGTCTGTCAGAAGTAAGTGATCATTTAATTAAAGAAAAAAAGGTGGAATATCTTTGATCCCTATACTTTAGTGATATTAATTCCCATGTGCTGCAGGTGTTTGTAATGTATAACAAATCATTACTGAAACAGAGGCTTTTATAGGCAGTTTCAGTGAAGGAAAATGACTGTTCTCGCAGCTGCCAGAGTTACACCTGGCAATGTAACACAAGCATGACAAAATGTGAACTAGAAGATGTAAGCCTGGAAACAAATCTGGGTCTCCCTCTCCATGCTCTGCCCATGCCAGCTGAGATGGATTGCAAAGCAGTGCTGATGTACAAAGTTGATGGGGAGGGGGGAGAGACTGAATTTGCTGCTGTTTCCAGGCTCTCTGACCAGTGATCCATGATGCATCTCTGGTATCCGCTCCAGAGGGAGCCAATCACATAACTGTCAGAATTTCAATGGCAATCAGTACCAAGAGGAAAAAATATATTCTTATAAAAAAATATAAGGCCCAAGTCCTTGGTTTAAACCGCAAAACAAAATCAAAGCAAGTATAACCAATCAACTGAGGTTATGAGCACTTCCAGAGCGGCATGGGAAACTGAGAAGCAGAACCAGATGAACTGTACGTAAAGCAGGACTTACACATCGTCTTGATTAAAGCTACCAATTGAAAATTCTAAATGAAAGGAGAAAACAACAAGAACAACCACTTATTACAGAGTAACACCTGGTGCCACACTGAGGAAACAGTAAATGTGAACTGAAGTATGCAAATTTGGAAGCAATTTGGAAGCATTTGGGTCTCATACCCCACCTTTCGATATGGGAATTTGAAAGTTGCAATCATGAGGTGAGGAAGTCCCAGTGGGAGGTTCTTTTCTGTTCATGATTGATCGTGAGCACCCTGTTCTTTCCTGTTCATAACCTATTACCATATCTCAGAACTTGATTATTGTGACTATGGACCTGCTTTTCATGTAGGCATCGTATAGAATTCCAACAACTAGAGTCTTAAAGAGAAACGTGGAAGGAATTTAAGCCCTTAAGTTTAAAATCCCCTCTGCTTCACTACTCCCTGCCTGGGGAAGATGTCTCTGCTCAACAGGTACTTCCAATTTTTACATCAAATTTTCCTACAGCCCTAATGCTCATCTTGCCAGATATTGCTCTCATCAAGATAAACCAGACTAAGGAGCTCTGCGTCTACAAGGTTGCTAAGGCTGTCTATTAAACTAAGCTGAGCAGTTAAAGGTGACAGTCATACTCTAAGAGCACCTGACAGCCACTAATGCAGTTAGCCTGTCACTAAACCCAGAGGTAATCACCAGTTTCTTTTAAAGATGTAGCTTTCTTCTACAACCTTTCTTCTAGAGCTCTATTCTACAAGTTAGAGACTTGTCTTGAGTGTGTGAAACAGGACGAGTTCTCTCCTCCACCTGAAAGAATTCAAATGCGTATCTCTCCCCAGCTTAACAGGTCTCTGACCCACAGCCCGATGGGAGATGGAGATATTCTCCACTTTTCCTGTTAAAGTCATGTACAGGCAGAAAATGATTCAGAATTCACTGGGCTAGAAAGTGAGAGCACCAGAGGGAACATGACTCTGTGGCTTAATGATTTGGGCAGTCAGATGGAATGGGGAGGCCTGAGTTCTGGTCAGTAGTCCAAGAATTTGATGTATTTTATCCCATAACTTCTCGAGAAAGTAAATTTAACCTCACTCCAAATGTAGGCATCTGAATCTTTACAGGTTTCTAGAGCTGTGCAGATGGAGAGTAATCTCTCTTCAAATCTGCACTTCAAAAAAAGCACTCTGTGATGAATGTAAGTTCTAGATCTGCAACTGGACTTTCAGAAAAGTAAATCATAAGATTTGTATTGTTTAGCGTAGACATCCTCTCCTCCTCCCATTCATTTTCAAAATTTCCCATTCTGTTATATCAAGCAGTAGGGTAGCAAGAAGTGAGGAGAGGTGGTGAGAATATGCCACAACCTCCACACATGCCAGTGTGAGACATGAGGTACTTCTTTGGATGCAAATTACCAGTGAAGGAGGTACAGGGATTTAGCAAAGTGTATAATATATTGGTGTAAGGGGAAGGAGGGGAAGGAGCTTCCTACCTGCTAGGCAAAATCACATTTATTTTAAATTAAAACAAAAAACCAAACAAAAAACCAAACCCTATTTAATCTCTTACTATTCTCTTAGGCCTTGCTTCTTTCCTTCACAAACATTCTTTGCTGCCCAAATGCAGAAGTAATGCCTAAGCAGATGCAGCAGTTGGAGAAAAGGGGATCTAGAAATGTGCAAAACTATTTGGAGAATTGGGATCTCATGACATATCTCTTTCCCCAAAAGCTCAGCACTGCAGTTCCTTTCCTGGTATGATCGTTTCAGCTTCTGTGTTGAGCTTTTCATATGAAAACAGGGAATTGTACTGGTCTCCTTTTAAACCTGTTCTGCTACGTGACTCCTAACAGCTCAATCTTGAAAACTCTTTGGCCTTTATAAATTCCTGCAGCATTAAACTGTAAACTTTACTCCACCAACATAAACCCATAAATACCCAAAGCAAGGAATGCGCTTCTTCAGTGAGCTCCATCGCTCCCCCAGATTTGCTGTTCAGAAAGTGGAGAGGCAACTGCAATGTCTTAGGATGAACATAAAACAATGCATCTAAATTCACAGGCAAAACCCATACTGATCTCTTATAATTTATTAACGTGACACAAAAATTCTGTTTCAGGTTAGTTAGTATGGCATACACATGATTTGGTTTCATAGCTGCATTTTCTCTGAACAGGGTTGTTTCTATCATTACTTAATTAAACAAAATTAAATTAATTTCTGTCTAAGAAACAAGAAACAACAGCTTTGTTGAATAAAATTTTCTTGAAGCTGTTTAAATTAAAAACATGAGTTTCTACAGTTGGAAAAAAAATCCATGGTTAAAATGTTTGAAGCCCATCAATCTCTTTAACCACACAGTTAATGTGTTCCTTCTGTTTTCTTTGAATGAAATCACCATGAGTGGTTAGATGTTGATTTAACATAAAGCAAATGGAAATGGGTGTTTCCTTAGTCATGTGTAGAATTTATTTTTAAAAACAATTAGCAAGTGTTATGAGTAAGTCAATGATTTTGTCATTTCTTAAATAATGATATAGATTATGAGTCATTAAAATGGATTACTGAAGTAAACTATGTAAAATGCAAATTCATATTACATTTATTTGTTAGGAACAGCTGCAGAATTCTCTTATTTTATTGATGGGTTTCATTTTTTTCCCAAGTGACAATAAAATCAATTAGTTTAAAAGACTTGTAATTGTCAAGATATATTTCTAAACTTTTAAAGCAATACATTGTGTATTTTCTCGTATGGGTTGTATCATTCACACTTTATTTACATAAATTTGTCTGAAAAATTAATTTGGGATTTTCCTAAATAAAACAAGCAAAGTTTTTCCTTTTCAGTTTGTGTTGAAATGGTAAAATTGGGGAGTGGTTTGTTACTTTTTCATGTCCCATAAAAAAATACCACCCATGTCTTAACATTATACCAATTAAACTGTGTGTTTATATTGCACCAATTTTAGTTGATCTTACTGCACTGCATATATACAACATCTTCTGCCAGTCTTTGATAACATTACATCTAATTATAAGTTCATTGATACACTATTCACAGGAGTACAAACAGATAGGAGGAAATGTCAGTATTTAAAGTTCAGTCATAAAACTCCAGTAATAAAAAAACAGGTTGCATAAAATCTGTGTAAACCACTTCTCATGGGGGAACTGACACTTAGGGCAATGCAAAATATTATTTATCAAGATATTAAAATATTTAAAATTAACCTTTTTTAAGAACAGGCAGATGTAAGCTGCAATTTTATGGCAAAAACCCCTCTAGTGGAGTCTATGAGATCATATTACAGACATCATAATTTGGCTAATTTTTGCCGCAAGTTAAATCATCTTCTTCAGATGCATCTCCTTCAAGTACACAGCTGACAGTTAAATCTTTTCCAGTTGTCACTGTCCCCAGAAATGCTAATTTATACGCAGCTCTTGTGATTATTAAAACAAAAAAGCAAACTATGAATTTGCTTTTAGTTTTTCAAGGATGTGATCCAGGAGGTTGACCAAAGCAATCTGAGAGCAGTACATACAGAGCATACAGCTTAGCACAAAACATTACAAAATTTACTAAAAGGGGAGAATAATACCAAATGATTTTGATAAGATTGTAACATTTCTTGCAGTGTTTTCAAGATAGATACTTAGCACTGTTGCAGCAAAGACAGATTTCAAGTCACACCTACTTGTCTGTACTTCTTTGTGGAGTCTGTACAGAACAACATACATATTTTACAGGGATACGGCAAAAAGCAAACAGTAGGCAGTGTCAATGGTTTTTAAAAAGAAACTTGATTTGATAAAGTCCCTTCTTATATATGAATATTCAAACTTGGCAATAATTGTGGCTAAGGTATCAGACTCAAGTATGCCATGGGCATATGTGTGTACAAGTTTCCTGTTTTAAAGAAACAGATGCTGATTCGTGTGAAGTAAACTAAATTGCTTAAATAATAATATTTTACTTGCCAAAACAATATACACCTCTGCCAGGTATTCTTATATCTTAATCCAGATTTAATGAGAATTAAGGGAAGCATGTGTTTTCAAAACAAATGCCAAAAGGTCTCTGTCTGCATTTTTACCAATTGTTTAAAACTCACTTTTACAACATGAGTTGTAACATTCCATTTATTCATGTAGAAAGAAATATGATTCCAGAAGTTTTTGATGAAAAGGGGAAAATAAATTTCAATCCTGCAGTTGCATTCACTTTGACTTCAGCAAATATTGACACAAGGCCCTAGTTCTGCACTACTTTTCTATCTTTTTATGGATAAAAAAAATAATTTATAAAAACCAACAGATTTTTTTTTTGCTCCAAATAGAAGAATCTCTCACACATCCTCTCAAAGGAAATCCACCAATCCCACATAATTCTTGTATTCTCAATTGTTTCGTGGCTATCACTTCCTATCACATTTATTTCTGGGGAAAAAAAAGTCGGATTTGTTAATGTGTTTGTGAACTCTGCTAAAATGATAGCCAATCGATATGTATATCTGTACACTTCTGTGACCCTCTTTTTAAGCATGTTTCTATGACAAATGCATCCAAGCCTTTCAATGAAAATCAGTTTCTAACAAAATACATTAAAATGCCTGTATGATTTAATTCCATTAGAAATTTATTGATTATTTAGGTCTTATACAGATATTATAAGGATATTTTCAGTAAGGAAGGGCAGTTGACTATACGAGGAACACAAAGAATTTAAAATATGGGGGAAAAAAGAGAACCTGCTCTTCAGCAACATTTATTCTCTCACGGCAATCCACACTTTTAACTTTTACCTATATATATTAGGTACAAAACTATCAGAGAGCCACACAATTCCCTGTCCTCCCATGCCGAGTTGGTTTTGAGGCAGTTTGCTGATTTATCCCAGTTGAAACCAGCCTCAGGAAGACACACTGCTCACCATAGTGTAACTCCTCCTTTGGTCCTAAAAGTCTGGGACTGCTCTTCCACTTCCCGGTCCCCTCAGCAGGTACTGTGAGTTGAGGAAGGTCAGTGTGCCTATGGCATGCTCATATTTCAGCGACTTTTGGATACTAATCCCTGGGATCATTGCTAGCACTGTTGAAAGTTTAATGTGGTTTTGAAGAGCCTTGGACCAGCTCTATCACTCCTTCTACCCCATGTCGCAAGGTCTTAAAGATCCAATTTCCTTTTAAACATGTCGTATTTCTCTTAACACGTGTTGCAGTATTCTGAACAGGAACACCAATTGCGCAGGTATGAAGTCAAAACGATGAAGTTAAAAAAAAATAAAATTAATCATTACCACTAACAAAGGTAATGATCCTGGTTTCCTGGGGGGGTGTGGGTGTTTTAGGCTGAATTGTCAATATGCTTTGGACCTAAAAGAGTTGATCGAGCCCCGAGCGGTCCTGCCTTGCGTGCGTGATGCTGTGGGGAGATTCGGTTGAGAGGCTTTCAATTCATGTCTGCTGCCAGAAAAGCGGGTATGGGGTAAAAAATGGGTAAAGAACCCACCCACACAACGGGGAGAGCGGCGTTACCAGGACAGGTCTGCGCGGCTTTGATGTGTGGCCGTACCTCGGCTTCCCTCCGTGCCCCCCGCCGCCTTGCGCTACGCCAGCGCAGCCCCTGCTGAGCGCGGAGCGGGCAGGCCGCGCACACGGCTGCTCCCGGCGGCCTCACCCCCCACCCCGGGGCCTGGCAGCGCCGCGCTCCTCGCAGAGACGAGCCCTCGCTAATGCCCAGCTGCTCCTCCCTGACCTTGAGAGCTGGAAATTGTTCGTGTTGCACATGCCGAAAGGTCAGAGCGGATCCTCGGCATTTCGCATCAATACGGAGGAGAAAAGCCAAACCCCAACCAGATCCCGGTTTCCAGGAGCAGGTTTTTGGGAGCGCACCAGCGCTCCTAGACTGCGTTCTGTGCCTCAGCAGGGGAATGAGGCAACTTAGCAGCATCCTTCAGATCGTTTCTAAGTGCTGTCTGCCCTGTCCTGACATGTTTTACCTAACGCATCGCTGTGCTTCAGGGCACCGTTCCTGACGGCCGGGGCCGCGCAAGGGAGCGCTCGGCGGGCAGTGTCAGCGCGAGGAAACGGAGGGAAAGGGCCGCAACAGCCGCGAAAGCATCGTGGAGCCGAGCTCTCCCTCCCGCCCCTCCGCTGCTCTCGCTCGCTGGTCGCCGAGCCCGGTGAATTATTTTGGGGGGGAAGGTGTGTGTGTGACACACAAATGGTTCAGTGAGCTGGCCCGGCCCGGGCAGCCCGGAGCGCGCAGCACCTGAGCAGGGCCCGCCGCACAAGTTTCGGTGTGCGGTCGCGGTGCGCGGTCGCGCTGGAGGATACGGCCAAGGAGAAAGTGCCGCGGAGACGCCTGCCGGCCTGCAGCGCGCCAGCAGCCGCCGGGGAAGGGAGAGGGGGCGGCGGCAGGCCCGAGGCCCCAGGACCGGGGAGTGACGGGGCCCGAGGCACCGGGCAGGGGCTCCCGACGGCTCCGCGGCGGCGGGCGGGTGGCTCCGCGGGGGTTGCGCGCCCCTCTGTAGCCGGGGCGATGGGGCGGGGAGCCGGCAGCGCTGGCGAGCAGCCGAACTGCTCGGCCTTCGGTGCCGAGCGGCCGGGCCGTTGCTATTAGCCCTCACCCCCGGCAGCTGGAGGAAAGGGGGAAGGGAAGGGGGCGAAGCAGGAATGGATGGATTTTTGTCCTTCGCCGGTGCTGCTCTACGTGATAATATGTTTATATGATTAGCTGAGCCCAGGGGTGGGGAGCGGAGGGAGAGGGGGTGGAGATTGGAGGGGGAGGAGGCTGGAGGTGACTCCAGTTCAGAGCCGGCGGAGAGTCTGTGTCAGGACTTCGCAATCCCCAGTCACACACGGAGAGGTGCATGAGCAAAAAGGCTGCGATACAATTCATTGGGATTTTGTGTGTGTGTATTGCGTTTTTCCCATTGCTGCGCGCGTTACTCGCTCAGCGCCCGGCGCCCGGTCTCCAGTCGCTGGCGGGGCAGCAGCACCGGGAGGAAGAGGAGAAAATCCGAGGGGGGGCCGGACCAGCACCCCGCCAGAGGCCAGAATCT
>VXBZ01005654.1:832589-847258 GCA_013399135.1 Heliornis fulica | reverse complement strand
TCCCCGCAGCCCCCGCCCGCCGCCGAGCGGCCGCCCCGCCGCGGGGGCTGCGGGGCCGGGGGTCCGCCCGCTGAGCAGGCCCCGCCGCAGCTCGGAGCTCCTCTGCACGCATCGCGCAGCGGGGAAAGTTGCGTCCGTTCAGTAAATAATTACCTGTTGCGGGTTTATTTTTGTAAGTCCATCGAGCGTCCGTCCGCCAGCCCGTGGGGGGCCGGGGGGTGGCTTTGGGAAGAGGAATAAATTACCCTTTGTCGGCTGTGGAGTGAGAACAACTTCTTTTTTTTTTTTAATAAATTATTTCTATTTATTTTCACATGTAGAAATCTGGGGCCATCTGGAGACAGAAAACAGAGTGTGTCATGAGGCACCGTTGCTGTGTCTGGCTCTAAAAATAACATCTTGTTGTTAGTCTGCGCCAGCCCTGCTGGGGTTTGAACGTGGTTTGCCATAAAGTTCAGAGATCTGCTCGGCGCTCAGGTGTGTTTTTCTTTGCATAGAAATGCCCCTGTGCGCGACGGAAGGAGCCCTGCGGAACAAATGTTCTGCTGTTTGGTCTCCTCAGACGCTCCGGCTCCCTCCTTTTGTTGCTTGCCACGAAAAGAGGTGCCATTTCGCATCATTCTGCACAAATTGTTTGAATTAATGCAAGTGTGAATTCTTACCGTTTGAAGGAGGGTATTAGCATATCAAAGGTTTCTTAGCTCCGGCTCAATTGAGAAAACTTCAGCTTGTCTTCCATTTGCTTCCAAGCGGAGGCCCAAAGGGCAGTGGGAATTGTAAAGGGGTAAAATGGGGAGGTGGATTTGGGTGATGTTTCTGAACTTTTGCCGTTTTGCAATTATGCGAGTGAAAAACAAGGTCCCTTCGCTGCAGAGCCCTTGCGAGCGCCCGGACAATTACACTCTTTTGATTAATGGTTTGTTCCGAGGTGGCGGGGGGGTAGGGGGGAGGGAAGTGACCTTTTATGACAGGCACTGTTGCGTGGTTTCTGATGTCTCCTCTCTGTTAGGGGGATTTAGAAAGCCCTTTCTGCCGCACTCATGCTCTGGGTATGGCCTACACGTTGCTGCGTGCGGGGACTGAATGGGAACGACCTTCTAATTACTTCGGAAAACAAATGAAATCTTGTAATAAAAGACCTCTCGATTCCAGACCTTTGAAACAAATACGCCTCACTCCTTAATGGCCGGGTTGGCTGGAATAATAGATATTTTACGGAGAGTTTTAAAAGAAGTTTTGATCACCACCAGCCATATGCTTCCATTTCCTTTTTAGATTTTATTTTAGGAAAAGTGAGAATCAGTTATTCGTGTAATCTCATTTAATCACCGATACCGTGTTTACAGAGATAACTCGAGTTGCCGTTCTTAGTACCCTATAATGCAGAATTTGAAACCAAGCATGGCAGGAGTGCTCTTTTGGAGGCCATGTAGAAGGTTTATCGCTTTCTATGTTTCACAAGACTGCATAGTTACAGTTTTTTACCCTTCTATTGCTATTTCCTTCAGTCTGAAAGGAGATGTGGCCCGGCCTACCCTTTTGTTATCTTTGTGAATCAATATTCATAATCTGGCAAACCTAAAGCCAAGCCAAGTCCAGTTATCTGTCACTAAGTTGGGACTTTTTCCAGGGTCCAGATGTTACTTGGGGACTGTATTCTGGTTTGTATCTCTGGAAAAAAAAAACCCAAAAAAAACCCCACCAACCAAAACTTCCTTTGCCTTCCTTGCCTGTTCCTTCCTTCCAGACATTTACTTGACTGATACAGCTATCAAACCATACATTTTGTGGTTTTAAAAAGTTGGTTTAGGTGCTTAGTATGTAATGTTTGGTTGGGTTTAGGGTTTGGGTTTTTTTTTTATGGGTGGATTTTTTTTTTCCCTGGTTCTCCATTTGACGGTTTTGGGGGGTGTCTGTCTTTATGCCATGAAAGTGATATGCCTTAAAAGTAGGATGTCTTCACTCATGCTTCAATTTCCTTTCATTTAATAAAGGAACTGAGCATATATGGTATGTCTTGACAAAATCCCTGCAGTTAATTAAATAATTTATATAGATTTCTGTTACTCTTAAATGGACTCGACCATTTGGGCATTTTGTAAATAGATGTGTTTAGTGGTCCTAAAATTGCGTGTCATTACTTTCAGGTAATTTTCAGCAGTTTATTTACCTAATGTCTTCAGCTGTCTGAAGTAGTACCTTTTGGTGGTATAAAAGGAACATATTGATGTAATTGCCATTATCACACTTAAGTTGCTGTTAACTAGTCTGCTTTGAATGCAGAGTGCTATAAAGAAAGCGCATTATCCTTTCAGCTATTAGGGATAATCTAAAAATTGTCTTGAAAATGTTGCACTTCGGATTATATGATGGCAACCCCAAATTCGACAAATCTCTAAAGGTAAAGAAAAAAAAATAGCAGAAAGAAGATTTTCAACATTTAGATGACAAAATTGGACTACTTAGAGGAAAAATTAATGTGCTGCAGCAGCACTTCAGCTGCCATTTTCAATCACTGTGGGTTACTATGTGTTGGCAACAGCAAAAAAGCGTAGACATTCATATAGCTCAGGGAGCTGGTAGTTGGGGGAACCAGGATATTGAATCATGTGGGGTAGAACAAACCAATTACTTCAGGTTTTAACTTGAGAATTTCCAGTAAACATTTTTTCCCCTGGCTTTTGGCTCCCCTGCTCATTAATAGACCAACATCAAAGCAGGCAACCAAACTTCCAAATGTTATAAAAACTAATGTAAAGATACAGATCTCACATGTAGTCTTGCAAGTCTTAATTTAAGACAAGCAGTTGGAGTTTTTATTGCTGCAATTTTCACAATCAGCAGAGACATTAACACCAGGCTTCTGGGTGTTTCCCATCTTAAAATGAGCAAGAGGAGAGCTTTTAAAAAAACCCCAAAGTTTACTTAGTTCTTACTTGATCACTTCAGAAGCTTTCTCAATGTTTTATTTATCTCTTACAGCTTTTAATGTGTAAAGTCAAGAAAGGGGGTTACTCAGGAATTCTAGTCTCTAGTAAGGAAGCACCCTATTAAAATTTAAATAAGCAAGGTAGTATAGTCCTAGGAGTTTGTTCTTTATGGTCAACAATATGTAATAATTACTCCTATTTCTGAAAATGCAGTGTGTAGGCACGACATTTTGATTAATATGTATATTTTAAAATGAAAGTAGATATGATGAAGAAAACTTGCTGGAGTCTTGATTGACAGCTTTTTAGAAAGGTCCATCATTTTCAATTAAGGATGTTGGAAAGAGAAGTCTCTGGTTAGGCAAAATATTTGCCAAAGTTATATTTGCAATACATTTCTATATAGTCTCATAAATTCATATAAATAATAATACCCATCCAATATAACTAATTGTCCAACTGTTAGAGAGGGTAGAAATGCATGAAATAACTGAAATTTGGTCTAAAAGATTTACGTATTTCCAAGCCTTTGCTCATCATGTGTCCACCTAAGATGTTGACATACACAGAAGATAATACTGTTAACTTCTAGCGTGGCTCTAGCTGAGGATAGCACCATGCCTAATCATAATGAAGAAAAAAACCCTACTAATAACCACTCAGAGATATTTTATATCAAAGAATGCTCTATGTCTCCTCTGCATTTCCACCGAGGAATGTCTTTGAATAAGTGATAATACAAGAACTGAAAGTAGCGATTAATGTTTTTACCTAGTGAACTGCAGGAGAAGTTAAACTATGCCTGGTGTGTAATGGAAATCATATCCATGCATAGGTAGACAAGCAGTCATTTATAAAGCAATATACTGCAGAGCACGGGCTAGTGAAATTTATTGTCAGACATGTTACTTGGAGATGTCATGTTAAACAGACTCTTTCGAAGCATTTTTTAGCGTTGATGTTTGTGATGTACAAGAGCGATCTGAAATTGCCAGAAATTCACCTTTTTAAGTATTTATGTGCAGCTTTTAAAAGCTGTCATTTTTTTAAAAACACTCAGTTTGAAACAAGTAAAAGATTTAAACCATCACAGTCATAATTGGATATCAAGAAAACTGGAAAAACAAAAAGCAATTTTAAGGCCATTCTCAATACTCTTAACGACTATGTTTAATATTTAAATAGTTTTCAAAGATAGCTGCATTTTGTTTCCAACAGTTCTTAAAATAAAAGTAGTAGGTGGATCTTTTGGAATATTGGTAACTTGCAATTTAACATGAATATATACCTGGTTTAGAAAATACTTCCAGTGTTTATTTAACAATTGTGATTCTCTTTAACATTCTTCATCTAAAAGGTGAAGGATGACGGGCTTAAAGCCCTCTTCAATGAAAATTTTCCCGAGTTCATGCTTTTTTTCAGCCCGTAATGTATATGACGTGTTTCTGCAGCATAGGCTGTGAAGCTCATGCTGCTTATTCTAAGCGATTTAGTTATAGAAAGACACTTGTTTAATGAATTGTAAGGTTTTACAGCATTCTCTATATACAAACTGATAGTTGGCCAGGAATGGATTCCTTAGGGGAAGAGGGGAAAAAAAAAAAAAGAAAAAGAAAAAGCCTTCAAATTCAGACTCGTAGCATTTCCAGGTTGTGGATTAAATGGAGTATTTAGGGGCTTTAGAAGAATGTCATCTGCATATGTCATGATTTCTTTATTTTTGATTTCCATAAGGTACTGCAAGGATTCAATTTACCATAGTCTGCATTTTCCCCAAATTATTTAGAAAGTCTGATAATAATCAGAAACATTTCAGCCTGACTGAAGCAAGCACAGTGCTTAACACCTGCAGGTAGAGTGCAGTCTCCAACAAAATGCTATTGATTGTTACCCTGGCACCAAGCAAGCTTAAATACAGTTTGCTTAATTACAGTAGAAATTCGTTTTTATGAGTAAGGTACTTCATGTTTGGGGAATGTTTTGTGTGTTGTCTGCTAAGTAAAATCCCATCACACTTGTATAAATTTGTTCAATTATCAGAGCGGCTAAAAGGAGGGGGGGGGAAAAAATCAATTTACCCTGAAAAACACCAGAAATAAGATTACCTTGGCTAGTAGGAACTTGCCACTGTCTAAATTGCTTAATATTATCAAACGTTGCCATTTTTCATGTTCAGTAAGAAGGATATTGACTATTCTACATGTCCAGGTCTGCTATTTGGCTATTTCTTTATAAGGTATAAGCATGTCTTATTTTTATTCCTACAATAGCAGTTACAGATAAATCGGAGGATCTAACAATAACTTTATAAAACAGATGGAATAATACCATTCACTGGAGAAATAGTATTTACTTCAGATAAGTGATCACAACTAGTTTTTTTTTCTGCTGTCTAGCTTGTTCTTGTAACAAATAAATGTAAATACCTTAGCAGACATTTCGGAGTGAAAGGCAAGAGATAAAATGTAATTACTTTTCAGGGTGGTTCTGAGGATGTCGGTGTTCTTGTCTGTAATACAAAAAAAAAAATCTTCACTCATCACCTCAGAATATGAAGGCCATTGTTACTTCTGAATGTAACTTTTTTTTGTCCTGATTTTTAATGTTGACCTCAGTATTTATCTTTAGCTCCTCTGTGTAAACTGGAATCCTTATAGCCGTAAATTCTCATCGCTGTTATCCAACCGAGCATTTAATAGAGCACCTAATGGACTCTGCTCCTGTATTTTTTCTTGAATGCATAACATCTTGCTTCATTCAGTCACCAAAACTAACTTTGCTACAAGGACAGGCAACACGACAAGTTAGAATCAATGGACCATTTGTAGGTCACAAAGTCAGTTTACTGGAATTTCAGAGGAAACTGGTTGAAAAGAGAGGACAAATGTCACTTTGAATAGAGATGTTTAAATCAGACTTCTGCCGTAGGGTAAAATTTAGGTCTGTTGTAGCCTAGATGTAATGTCTCCCTCTACAGAGCACAGCATTAATCATGGCTTGACAAGTGATCATGGGCTGAGAAAAATAAGGCCTCTCTTGGTTGTGTGGTTATTTTTTTTTCTAATCTTAATCTCTTAGGAGCACATTATAAACACTAACATTTACACAAAAAAGATTTAAGTATCAGTGTCTGTATTTCAGTTGTGAAAGCAGCTAGCTTCAGAGGAAATCTAGTTAGAGCTAATAAGGAGCTACTTAGGTTTCTTACGTAGATGGAATATTAAGAATATTTTCCTTTTAATGTAATGCACTTTTTTTTCCATGGGAGATTTATCTTATGCCATTTCCTTGTGCAAACATGGACATACGGTCTAGGTCTGCCCGTTCTGTCACTTGGTGTAGTAAGTAACTCTGAAGTGGTTGTCTTTTCGCTGTAACGGTGTTCTACAATGTGTTTGCCACCTAAGAAAGATAGTTCCTTTTGCCCAACTGGCAATACAGGGAAGAAGTGGAACAGCTTTTGAAACGGAATGCAGAGTGACTTGACACTGATCAATGTGTATGAGGTTTTTTTTTTTTTTTAATACTTTGTTTACATTTTTAATGATGTGTTATTTGGCCACAATGAGCTGCAAAAGATGGAATGNTGTCAAGGTGCAAGAGGACAGTTTCAGTGCTCTGTATGATGGGAAACAGATTTTTGTTGCATAAACTGTCTTCTCTGATTCTAAAAATGTCATGTCAGCACGAGAGAGGCAACACTACTTTCAGGTCTGCGGTGCGTCTTGTGCAGTGTAGTGTGCTAGCCAGAAAGCAATAGGTAAGTCTCTTCTATTTATGCAAGCAATGTTATGAATCGTAATCAAGGTGATTGCAGATGCAAGGCTAAATCTTAATTTTGCTTTTTCTTTATAATAAAATATAAGAAGGTGAATGAGTTTTCATCCAGATATAATTGATCAATTCATACAGTCAGGCCAAAGCAGGCAAACAGTGGTAAGGATTGCTGTCGTAAGGTTTGAGAGAATTATTGACAACAAATAGCAGGGAATATCATAACCTAAAATTATATGTAAATTGTAACTTTAAAAGTAGCCTGAACAATCAGAAATACCTATTTTAAATAGTGAATTTCCTTGTTCCAGCACAGTGAAAGAAATGTTCTGGTGTATTGCAGGTTTTATAGTTTGTATTACAGTTATCTGGGTTGTGAAAGTGTATGATTTTTCAAAAAGTTAAGACTTCAGAGAAGAAAACAATTCATTTATAACACAGATTTGCTTGCTGAGCAAGAGGCATAATAGATGGTACTTAGATGAATTCTACACCATGTATCTCTGGAAAAATGACGGCAGTTGTTTTACTTCAAAATATTTCGGTAAATTAAAAGATGATTTGCTATGATGCTGTTAGGAAGTAAAGCAGTATGCATTCACATTCCATAAAACAGCAACAGCTCTCCATAACATGCTTTCCTGTAGTAAATCTGCCACACAAATTAGTTTGAGAGTTGATTTTTATTTTTACTTTTTATTTTTTGTAAGTTTAAACTAACAGAACTTTAAACTTAACACATGTTCAGCCTAACGTGGTCTTAGGGTTTTAGTTTGGATTCTCTTTTTAAACACCAGGAAAGATTTACCATATCTAAAAGAGCAGCAACTCAGTGTCGATTTATTATTTATACTGGCTAATCCTTGCTAATGTGAAAAGTCAGCTTGTTATTGTAACACCAAATGGCCCTCTAAGTAGGGAAACAGTTAAGTAGATCTCCTGTAATAGGTTGTTGTCTAATAAAGAGATTTATGGTATTGGCAAGGGCTATTGTATAGGTATTACCCTCTCACAGCATGATCATGTATTATCTTAACAACTCAGTGCCACATTTATGTTGAGCATTTTCATAACAGGGTAAGAATATTAGCCACAGCAATTACACTCCAATAGGATTATAATGGTAAGATTTACAGAAAATATATAAATTATGTCTTTCATAGAGATTTTGATAGGTGCTAGAGTTGAAAAGTTGCATCATCCTTTTTACATGGGGAAAATTCTAATGTATTAGTCATGATGAAGAAAGAGTTTTCTTAATTTAATCTTGTTGAGGAATTATGGGCAGCCAATGGAGGTAATCTTTATACAGTGTGTCTTTTTCTTTCCTGGTGAGGTAAGCATGTTTCAGAAATTCCATTCAGCAGAGATTGCCATACAGCATGAAAATCAAGACGTGTATGTAACTTTTAATTCTGCTGTGAGGATAATACAGCTGGGATTAAGATACATTTTTTCACACCCTCATATTTTGAAGGTAGAGCAATGGTAATTTACTTGCTACATTGGAAGAGCCTACTGGAATAAAATCATGTTACTTTGTTTTAGCTGTAGCTAGCACATATTTTCTGTTTCAGTAGCACCAGGTTTTCATGATGCTAAGTAACTTAAAAACTTTTAAAAATTACTACAAGCAGCAAAAGTGACAATAATGTCATACTTGTACAGTTTTCATGTAAGTGACATTCAAGCTGTTCCTTAATTCTTAAAATTTTCCATCTGTTTTTTTAAAAAACAAAAAAGTGATACATTAATACTCATTTGGCAGAATCAGTGTACCAGTCACGCTTAATAAAACTAATTATGTTTTATCAATAAAAAACACTTATGTGGACTGACTGAACAAAATACATGAGGTTATGTAGTCATTTGTGAATAATTGCATTGAGTAGAACAACAGTCTGAATGGCAAGGTTTAACAAAATAGCCACATGTTTTAAGATGATACCTTGTGGTATTATTCAGTAAATTCCAGCCATAAATATCTTTCCCTCCACCAGATTTACAGTAACAAAAAGATAATCAGGTCATTCCAAAGTAAGAAAATGTATAGATGGCAATTCTTATTGTGAAGGAACTTCCCAGTAGATGTTCCATGTATTGTACGCATGCATGGAAAGTATTAGTTTAGAATTTTTAAGAAGAATTTTTTAAGAATTGCTATTTCCGGGGTGTTTTGGATTAATTCTATATATAAGACTTTATGTAGAAAGATCCCGTACCCGTCTGTTTTACATGGTGATTGATTACCAGAAGCCAGAGGAAAGATGCACCTGTTCCTTTTGACGTGAAATATGCCACTTTTAAAAATGTGCTGTTAGAAGGTAACATAGCACAAAGTTTAAATCTGTGCTAGTGTGTTACTAGAAAATAACTGGGGCCTCAAAACTGCTTTAAATAATATTCAAAACTTCATTATTTTTGTAATCATGTTGGCAGTGTAGGATTTCATCTGTCATCAGTAACTCGTGCATCTTGTATTTATAAAAGTAGAGCAAAATTCTGGAGCTTTGTCTTTATTCTTGTGTTCAGAACAAGAATTATGACCAGAAGAATAGCGTTTTCTATTTTAGCAAAACTCCTGTAGGTTCTTAGATTGGCTTCACATTTCATTCATTTTGAACTGTGGAAAACGATTGTATCTTTTGTCTGTAAGTAAAAAGAAAACACAAAAGGACGAATGTTACCCCCTGATGAATGTGGAGCTCCAGCCGATTTAAGAGCATGAACTGTGACTGCATTGTTGAGGGCAGTGCTTGGCTTGTGTATCCTAACTAAAAGAGGCCAGTACTTAGAATAAAAGGGCGAATAATCCATAAAAAATTCAATAAGAGGTAAAGCTTTTTTTATCAATGCGTTAAATATTACAATTATTTATATTTTATTTAAAAAGTATTAATATATCAGCTGTGGTGAATTTGTTATACGCATATTTATGATTAAAAAAGTTTTCTCGTGTTTCAGAAGACAGTTTCTGTGTTTGAAAGCGGAAAATATATGCAGCTATATTCTTATCAAATTGTTAGTGTTATGATTTCCTGAAACATTTCTGGATTATGTACATTTAACTGTAAGGTAAAGATTAACTATTTTTCTTCTTGTACAAATCTTGTAATGAATGGCATCTTAAAATTAGTATTCTTCTGTTTGCCAGACAATAAAGCACATATCCACACTGTAGTAATTTTAGTTGTAGTGTGCATTAAAAATGAAGCCACACTAAGTCAACTGACGACGGACAACAACCCTGAAGAAGGGATAAGTCTTGTCTTTTTTTTATTTATTTTTTTTTTATTTCCTGCCTTCTTTATTATTACTTATATATCTTTGTTTGGAACAGCAGTACTCTTATGACTAATAAAGCTTTTGTATTTGGCAAATGGGATGCAAGTAATCGGCAGTTCTTGGCTCACGACTGAAAAATCTGCCGAACAGAGCGTGTAAAGCCTGTATAACCTTTAAAGTATACCTGTGATGAAATTCTTCTTTACATTTGTCATCTGTACAAAATTCATATATCTTTCCTACATTTTAGCTTCTAAGGATACTATTTCTGATGACAGTGATATTGACAGCAGTGCACGGACAGTAGCGTGCTTAGAAAGTACTATTTTCAGCCTGTTTGTGAACATATAGTTCCTTAGTTGTTTTTTTTTTTTAAAGATAATAATATAGTGACTTACAGTGAAATCTGCATCTATCACCTGTCGGATTAATGGCCATTTAAAAACTTGGGTTTATTTTCATTTTGTTTAGCTTTGACTGAGCTTTACACGTGGTAAATTGCTAAGATTCTGTAAAGAATGAATGTCTTAGTTCTTGTGTATTTTTCACAGAAAATAACTCAATATATGAATCAATTATTTAAAACAATTCTTCTTGTTCAATACAGTTTTATATATTTTTAAACCGTTACCAAGGTCCTACATGTTGACTGAAAGAAAGTCAGCCGAATGAAAGTATTATCGTACGTCTGCTGTAAGAGGGTAAACCATTTTTGTTTATAATTTAAATAGGTAACATAATACCTGATGCAGCAAATCCAGGTGCAGCCTTACTGCACTATTAAAACTGGTCAGTAAGGATGTATGAAAAATTTGGGGGATAGTGAGAAAGCTTGTTTCTGTTTCAGTGCTGTGATTAAGCAGTTTGCACAACTGTTCACAACTTCTGCACTGTGGAGAGGTATAATTAATATCTCCTCAGTCACCTTAGTTACCTAAAAGAAAACTGATTGGATCTTGTATGCATAGGAGATATTAGCTGTTGCTAAATGAGCTGGGCAAATATGCTTCAGTATGGCTTGCAAATGGTGTAAAGGAGTGGCTCCTGGTGATGTGCGCTAAAATTCACTCCAGTCCATCTGAGCATCCCACTAGTCGTGTTTTTACTAAGATGTTAGTGAAAAGCTGTGCATGTGTGCTTGCCAATGTGTATGACATGATTCCATCGAAAAACCCCAAAAGAAAATAAATAGGGAGTATCTTTTTTGTTTGTTTGTTTTTTTCTTTTTTTCACTGCAGGCTTGTGATTTGGAAATCTCAGTATCACGGTCTGATAGATAACTGTCATCACCCTTCAGGCAATGGGGTCTGTCACTGGTGCCACGCGGGTCTAGGAGCGTATGAGTCCTGCCATGCTGCACATCCAGATTTGTGGCTAGATTCTTTCAGTTGCTTCATAATAAAACAAAGGTGTAATTAGGACTAATTTAGCTAATTGTCATGAACCGGAGGTAGTCCTGTCTGCCCTTCCCCATCGAAAACTGTCTGTGAGATGAAAGTGCAATCCTTTTGAGACGAAAGAGGGGAGTGTTGTGTGTTCTGTCTGCAGATGAAGATCCTTGGAAATGAGGTTTGTCCTTTTTCTGTTATTCACAGTCAAAAAGTCAAAATCTCCATTTTAATGAAGACATTTCAAAGTACAGACGGTTTGAGAAAGATACTGTATTTTTTTACATGTTCCTTCCTCTTAAACATGGAAGAACCCTTAGGCTATAAATAAGAGAGTATTTTAACGTGTAGTTGATCTCAGGCTGCCCAGTAGCAATGAAGAGTTAAAGTTTAAAAAAAAAGAAAGAGTTGTAAATGGCTTGGTGGTTTCATGTTTTTCAGTCTGAGGTTATCTTATGTCCCTCTCATGTCCTGTTTTTGTCAATATTTTCCTTTCACCTAAGAAGTATAGCAAGTGGGAGGAAAAGTAACTTGAAAGAATGTAATTATGCCAGAGATGCATTTTCATGTGGGAACCTTTATAATGCCTTCATGTAAATGACATTCACTATGGAAACCGTAAGAGCACTTATGAGCAGAAAGGTTCATCCTGTGCTCCATGGGAAACACCGATTTGCTTATCTCCCTTCCTGGAAAGGGCACACACGTGTGCCAGGGCTCAGGAGGCTTCGACCACACTCCCTGCTCAGGGCTGTAGGTGAACGGCACGAGGACATGGGAAGCTTGTGGGAGCCTCTCAGGTAACGGCGTGTCCAGAGTCCATGCAGTTTTATCAGCGTGTAGGAAATGGATCCACCTTGGAGGATAATTGTATTTTGCATTTTTACTTTTGGTTTGGTTTGTATTATTTTTAAATCAGTATGGTCACTGGAATTCATTTTCACAGAATCAAACGCTTCTCCAAGTTGTGTTGACAAACCTTACTGAGCAGCTCAGCACAGTACATGGCACAGAGTACTCTAGGGCATACTTGGAGCAGCAGAGTACCCTGGCACAGCAGCCTGGGGCGCGGGCGATGCTCATAGCTTTGCTGGTTGGATTCCAGAGTTGTGGCTCACAGAGTCAGGTTTTTTAATCTGAAACATGGAGAGATGCAGATTTATATATTTTAAAGGCTTCATATCTGTAAGCTTTGTTGGTGGTTCTTGTAAAATTTAATTTTTCTGCAATGTTTGTTACTATTTCCACCACATTTTTAAAAATTATTGCTGAATAGCATTTCCCAATCAGTTGGGAATGTTTTTGGTCCTTAGTAGAAAGGCAGTGGTACGTTTCCTCCTATACCATAGTCTGTTCAACCCAAGTTTAACGAGTTCTATCCCAGTACCTGTAATAGAATAACAACACCAAAAAACTCTAATTATGGCTTATTGAATGGAGCTCAGAATGAAAGCTGGGAAAAGCACTGTGGTGTAAGCCCAGGTTTTAAGAAATCAGTGCTTTGGGAGTGTTGAAGCCATTTGGACCTGCTGCTTGGAAGTCAGAGCTGTTAGAGGTCGTTGCAAGATAAGTAACTTCCTGGAGAGGAACACAACTTTCAGCAGTGCATTTGAATATTTCAAAGTATTTAGCTGGGTATATTTTTAATTTAGCTATCTTCAGCTTTTATTAAAGATTGTGGGTTTTTTATAGATATTTTTGTAACTGAATGAAATAGTAACAAAAGTTGAACAATAGTAAATGAAAGTCTGCTCAGAAATGTGTGTATGCTTGAGTACATGCATGTCTGTGTATTTTATCAGTATGGTACTTACTGAAAAATGCAAAGTGTCCAGTTTATCACGTGATAAAATTGTGAGGCAGATTGGGAGAAGATATGCTTGTCCAGAATTATGAGGGAAAGTCACTGCCAGACGAGAAGAGCCTGTTATTCTTCCTTCTGCTCTCAGCAAGCTGGACTGTATGCTTGTATGTTCTAGCTAGTAAATAACAACACTGAGGAAAAGCTAAGAGGTGATATTTACTTCACTGTCATAAAATAATACTGTAAGAGTGAATTTGATTTTTATTTTGGTGACCAGAATTCATTGGGGTGAAATATCTGGCTGTTGAAATCTTACACTGTGCTTGCTGCAAGCTCTTCTTGCATAGTACACCATAGTAATCTTGGGTTAGATATTTTTATTTTTAGAAGATCTATGAAGCTGCTATTTTTAGGTCAGAAACGTCAAATCGCCTTTTGACTGAAGAGATATTAAAATAAAAGTGAGTAACTTATAGAGAGTATGTTGATAACCAGGCAGTGTCAGGTGAAGTGTTCTGTCATGCCTCCGTCTGTCACTTCTTACATATCTGAGAAGATGGGACTTCAGGTAGGGTTTGGTTTTTTTTTTCCTTTCCATTTTTGTCAGTGTTATTCATCCTCCTGTCTGTTTCTCTCTTCCTCCAGAAAAAAATCTCAGTTTCAGCCCAATAGTGACCCATAAATAAACTGTACATTTATTACTGTCACAACCTTTTCTGGACTTGATTTTTAAACAAAAATTTGCCCAGAATGTGCAGTAGATGTGTTGAAATTGTAGTCAGCCTTTTTGTTATTACTCCAGCACTGTGAAATCATTGGTCATTTATATAATGTGATTACTTGCAGAACAGCAAATGTTCCTAAATAATCGTGTGCAGGTACACACGCAGGCGTGTGTCTGATTGCACGCATGTGCCGGCCCCTCTTGTAACATTCAGTTCTTCTGTTTCCATGTTTATTATTGCTTTGAAGTATGGACAGACTCATTCATGGCTTCTGATATGTATTAAAAAGCGAATAGTTGCAGTTAGTGTAGCTTGTGTGTGTGTTCTCGAGAGAAGCAGGTCTTGCCCATTGGGTGATGAGAGGAGTGTGGCAACTGGCCCTAGATGCTGGCAGTCTGCTTGGCGGAAATTGAATTACACACTCAGACATGTCATACTAGCAAGTCCTTCCCTTTTCTGTACTGTGCTGCATGTTTTCTGTTCCCTGTTGACTTGCATTCCTTCGTTGTCAGTCTTCCTCTGCTCCTTCAGTTGCCTCTTTATTTTGCACAGGCTCCCTGACACACCAGCCCATGGCACGGCAGGGCGAGCCTGCCCGCTCCGCTGCATCTTTCCTTAGGCCTTCCCTATGCCATCTGCTTGCTCTCCTTCTGCGCCCTACCCAAGGGCTTTCCCACTTCCACTGCACTTGAAACTAGCTGGGGGGATGCCATCTTCCAGCTCTGCCTCTTCCCTCTACATTTTTTTTTCTTTCTTTTTTTTT
>VXBZ01005654.1:799470-823016 GCA_013399135.1 Heliornis fulica | reverse complement strand
TTGGGGGTTTTTTTTTTTTTTTTTTCTATGGGAGACTGCCATACGGCCCAGAGGTAGGGATTTAAGTTGCAACTGAAATTTTCTGGGCAGCTTTTATTGCACTCTGAAATTCAAGCAACCTTTTGCTCTAGGGAGTTTCTCTCTGCCCCACCCACAAACCCAAGCAGTCAGTGATCCAGAGAAGAGGTTTATTAAGGTCTGAGGGGAAATAAGTTATTTGCACAGGACAACCGCTTGCCATGGTCTCCTTTTTCTGTTTACAAAGGAGTAACTTAATACGCCTTTTCCTGGTCCTACTTGTTTGGTTTGGGATTTGTTGTTGTGAGATGCCACTGACAGTCTCTGTATCGCTGATGGATGGATGGTCGGAAGGACGCGGCTGACAGCAGTGGCTATAGCCAGAGTGCTCGCTGGCTCCAGCTCATGTCTGGGTACCTTTTTCAGGATTAGCTTTTGTTCTGCTGATGAATAGCTGGTTCAGAACAGCACCGTTCTTTTACTTGGAGCCACATAGAGTTACTCAAATATGTAGGTTGCATTAAAAATTGTCACTGTGAAGCTGTTGATTTTTATTTGAAAGGGAAGAAAGAAGCAAACCCAAAGTCTGTTGCATCAGTTTTCAAATACAGCTTAATTTTTTGAATTATTTTTTAGAAAAATATGTTACAGATAATCTGGTGTAGGGCCTGGTTAGTTTATTTTAAATTCTTTTTGCAGCAGCACAATGATTTAAATTCTATGTATTTAGCTATAGCAATCTTGAGCAAGCAATATATTGCACGAAGCATTTAAGTTTGTCTTTATTTTGCATTTATTATTTGAATAGTTTCTGCTGGTTTTGGCATCACAAAAACATTAAAATCCTTTCAGAAACTGTAGTTTGTTATTAAAATAGTTAAAAAAAAAGTCCGTTTACAAGGTCAGTACTCGATTAAAAAAGAAAAAAAAAAACCAAAAAATGTCTCTGCCATAAATTTTGCAGCTATTTTCTAGAGAGATGTTGGGTACAGCAGGTGGTGCTTTTATTATTGCTTTGTTTTAACAGAACCTTTTCCCTCCCCTCCAATTTAAAAGGAAAAAAAAAAAGCCCACAAGGAATTGATGAGTTTAAGGGTGATATAGCAGTATCCTCTTGAAAGTGAAGGAAGATGCCTCAAAATCTATGTGTGCAGTGATATGTTGTGGAAATAATGATAAAACCTGAGTCTTGGGGAGTCAAAATCTTCTGGACAGTCTAGGAGCAGTCAGAAGACTGACTTTTAGCCATTCACTTTATTCATTTTAGCTTTCATTCATTTTAGCCAAAAAAAAAAAATCACTTTTAGCCATTATGGTTCCTCATCTGTTCTCTTGGATTATTCTGATTGCTTACTGAAATTATGCTGGTTAGCCTGTAGCGTCTGTAAAATAGTTTAATGATTTTTCCTGTGGGTTCTACAGGTAAAAAATTAATCCAGGCTCTTCCCAAGCTTTTAGCTGAACTATCGTCGGGGTTGTGTTTTTTGGTGGTGGGGTGGATTTTTTTTTTTCTTATATATCATGGTGGCAAATTTTTCTTCTTTGCTCAGCAGGAGCTCCTTTGCAATTGTAATTTCTGCTGAACTCAATGCATCCTTTGTGGACCTTTAGATTGTTTTAAATTTTTTTTTTTTTTTTGGTAGTTGCAGAACATTCTCAGCCCATCATGAAAGCTCTAGAGATACAATATGACTGTCTCTTCGTTAACTGCTTCTGGGTTGTCTTGTAGCAGCTGGTGTATCACCATGTAAATTGAGGGCACATCTTTTACCTCTAGGCACATGGGCCTGAGCCAGGGAGAGCCCTGCTCTGGCTGTCCCACACTGAAGCACTCCATTGGCTATTGCATGCTTTTTGTTGAAACGTGTGGATAAAAGTGCCTGTGATTGAAGAGCACCTGTCTGTAGCTGGAAATTGGAAAAAGGGTTTGTTTTTATGTATAAATAAACATAAAATCAGTTGGCCTCAGATGTTGGTTCTCTTTCATTTCCCCGTGCGAGAAATCACAAGCACGCTTGTGCTGTGTGAGAGGGATGTTTACACTGAAGCAGCATCATTCCTCTTAAAGAGGAGCCAACTAAAGAAGCCTACTTGGCTATTTAATAGTCTTCTGTTGTGCCACAGTCACACAGTTATTGAGAGCCAGAGAAATTGTTCCATAATGTTTTCTGTTAATTCTGTTCTTTCTCTGCTTAGGCAAAAGTGTCAGTCTTCTTGTAGCCTGTGTGCTCAGGGAACAAATTTACCATTGATTAATATTAACACTGACTAATATAAAAGGAGTTACACTTCTGAAAATTACCGACAGTTCATAGAATTTCTTTGTCTGGCATTTTGTGCTCTTCATCCTTTCCAATTCTCCTTGCCAAAGGGGTAAATGTATTTTTAAAGCCCTCAGCATGTTCCAGTACTCCCAAGACTCTTAAGTGGCCCTTGGATCCTGCCACTTAAATTTTATGTAGTCATTCTCAGAAATACATCCATGAAGTCCTGTCCATTGGTCTTGGAGAGACAGAGCCAGTGTGGCACCAGGCTCAGCACTTGGGTGTGTAATTGCAGCATTAGTCAGAGTATTCTCGGAGAATTGTTTCATGTATCTGTAACATATAGGGCCGGCTTTATAGTTCAAAACTAATTTGTATATGGATATTAATTTATCTCTAGCTTCCCAAACTCTAATAGTTGGGGCTCAAGCATGATGCAGCTTCACACAGTGAGATATGGAAGAGGATGTGCACAGTTATTCAGTTGGCTGGTGAGAGAATGAAGACATTAGCAAAGGGAGCACTCTGCTGTCAGATCATCTATGGCAGCTACCGCACTCTATCACTGTAATTATATTTTTAAATGCAAATGATAGCTTTACGAATTCTTCCTTTGGTACAGCGTTCACAGGAGCAATTTGGTTCATATTTCTCAGTCAGAGACAAATCTCATCAGAGGCAAAGGACAGGAGAGTGTCATCTGTTATGTTTAGTCCCTTTTCTCTGAAGATGGTTTTTGGGTAGAAATACAGCAGGCTGAAGAGGCTTCCTCACCGAACAGGATTTTGTCTGCAGAGTTGCTGTTACTGCGTTTCATCTGAGGAGAGCAACCTATGCATGGAGGGAAGGGAAGGCTGGAGCTGTGGCAGGGAGGAGACCTGCAGAGTCTCACCATTGAGCGATGTTGCTCCATTGTTCTCAGCCACTCCATGTTTTGACTCCCTATGAAATATGTCAGTGTCCTATATTTAATTTTATGGTTATTCTTTGAAGTAAAGAAGTGTAGGTTGTGTAAGATTTGGGGAGCGGGAAAAGCTTAGCCTAGTCATCTGTAAATCCAGTTTTGTATACTCTGAGAAAATGTAGGGTTTGGGGGTTTTGTTGTTGTTGTTGGTTTTTTTTTTTTTTAATGTATCTTAGTGTGAGTACATCAATTAACATTTGTACTTTCAACTTTAACATGTATAATTATTTGGCATTCTGTTTAATGACCACTGACCTGGAGAGATTACATCCCACAAACTTGCCAAATTCCCAGCTACAGTACAGGTGTACTGTCAGTATTTATTAAACATTTCTGTCTTTATGTCAAGTAAAATTTGGTATTGTGAATTATTGGTGTTCAGCTACTGATATGTTGCTTTTTTTCCCCCTCCTTTCTTTTTCAAATCTCTCCTTCTCCAGGTATGAAGATGAATAATGCAGACCACTGGTTTCGATGATGCTGGGCTTTTATAACTGGATTCATTAAGGAATACAAAGAAAATTCTTACAGGGATCAATAATGGTGTCTTCTGGCTGCAGAATGCAAAGTTTTTGGTTTCTGCTCATTATCAGCTTCCTGCAGTGTAGTGAAGGTAAGCTTTATTTTTTACTTGAGTTTGCAGATGAGATGAATGGTCTGTACAGTTAATTTCTGCTAGATAACTTGGACAAAACAAAAAAAAAAATGTTGTGTGTTCCATGTTTAATTTATAAAGTTCAAATTGTCCAGTTTTTAATGAAAAAGAAAATATCTTTATTTGTTTTGATACCATGTGTTATGTTGAAACTGAAATACAGTGTTCAGGAAACTGAAGTGACAGTATTAATATCCTTGATTGGTAGTTGCGTTATTTTTTGACTGTTCTGTTTATTCTTCTTTCTGTTCTCATTGTGCAGCCATTTAGCAGCAATGTCTAGACATGTTAACTGTGATAAAATAGCTGAACAGTGCAAATCAGATACCTGGTTCAGTTTTTGTAGTTTGGCCGGCTGAAAATAAAATGACAAACACTTCATTGAGATTAGAACTATAAAAGTTAAATTTCAGGAAATAACTCAAAAGTGCATAAAGAAATAGCATCTACTTAAAATATTATTTTTTTAAAAAAAGGGAAAAATAGTTCACATCTATCGGATGGAATACAAAAATGTTGTATTATGTATTCTTTATCTGGTTTTCTTCATAAACTATTTTATCCAGCTAGTCCGTCTCCCCATCTGTTTCTGTGGTCCTTTTCATAGAGAAACACATGTTTTATGAATTTTTAGTTACAAATATTTGTATAGAATTTGAGACCATTTCTGTGTAATCGTTTTGATTGACTATAGTAGGTAAAAAGACCAGTTTAGTAATAAAACAGCACCTCCATGACATCTTAAGTCATTTAGTAGTAGGATAGATAAATAATATACAGGCTTAATTTGGGGCATCTGGGGCATGATCTCACTATCTTTTAAAGTAGATACATACCTTACCTTGTCAAAATCCCATGAATTTTAAGGGTAAATTTTCAGAGATACTTCAGGAAAGCTGCTCTGCCTCCGCCGTTCTCTTGTTTCCCAAATCCATATAAACAAAATGTCCTCCAAAAAATGCAAAACACACGATTAGAAATTTTAATACTGCACACGGTCTTCCATGTTTGGTGGGTAATTTCCTAAGCATTTATTCTAGACTAATACAACTCAGGTCTTTGTGTTGTACTGACAGACAAGCTTAGTTGAAATAGGTTGTCCATATGTATGTATGAAGGTCCACATGTATCAGGGAACACGTTCTAGGAGTCTACATGCAGGTTTCAAAACATGGGGAAGTCTCATTTCGTGTAAATAGCTTTGACAGTCAGTTTTCCTTCCTTCCCCTCTTCTTAAATATTGTCAGCATATATTAGAAAACTGGAATTTGCCATGGCAGACTGCAGAACTGGGATAGTTTTGTCATTGATGGGACTTCTGATTTGGTAGCTGCTGGACTGACTGCTGCTCTCATGGTGTCTGTTGAGTCCATGGATGTGGGTATAATCTCACTTTTATAGGAAAATAAGTGCCAACAGCTGGAAGGTAAAATGTCTTTCAGCTTCTTTCACAGGTAAGAAAGTTAAATGCGTATTAGGAGAATGGAGTTATAAAACTTGTGACTAGCTGGTTTAGTTATAACTTGTGTTAATTATACATGCACTTACATTACAAATGTGGTTTTATTAATTGAAACCAAAGGTATAGGAAGTAGGGGCGTCTATGTTTCTTCTGAAGTTTTAAAGTATGAAGGATTTTATTTGCTATTACAGTTGTTTAAAATTCATATATCCAGTACATTCTACAAAAATTCATGTGCTTGTAGCTTTAATGCTACATGGTGGTTAAATATTTGAAAACAAAGGAAAAACAGACAAACAACTTGTGTTCTTTGCTTTGGTTACAGTAGCAGACAGCATGCTGCAGGAGTGTTTTATCTGCAGAGTTTGGAAAGGAAAAAGTCAACTGAGAACTTCTATAGATTGAATTTTTGCCATTTGCAGAAAGCTAATTTTCATTGTCATCTGTAATATTTCAAGTTCATTTTGTTCTGTCCCTGTTTTTCTTGCTTTTAGTAGCCAGTAGCAATCTTTTGATGCTTCAGTTGTGAATTTACTTTTTTAAAGTCTATACAAGAGCTGCTTTTTCAGCTAAAAGAAACAGGGAAGGAAATTGGGAGCAGATAACAGAATCATACCAAATTAATTGTAAATTCTTAAAATAAATGAAATATTGTGGCTCTGTATACTGGAAATGAATATTAATATAGAGTTGGCTTCCAGCCACAGAAGCAAAATGAATACCGCATTATTACACTTTCTCACAAGATTACATTGCCTTCTGCTTCAGTAATAAGAGATGCCAAGTGTAACGTGCTTTAGTAGCACTTCATGCCTGGAAGTACGAACATGAACAAAGGTTAAAATAAGAGCATCTAACTTTTGCTTGAAATAAGAAAATCTTTAATTCTCTTGCGTGGAACTCAGGGTTTTTTTTAATGGAAATCTTATGTGTGTGTGCAGGTTGTTGTAGTTGGTGGGGGAGATGAAACCCAAATGAATTCCCTGCTGTTGTATTTTTATGTTTCTGTACAGTTAAACAGAGAGAGGAGGGGAAAATAGATCCTGGGTGTGGAAAAGTGACTCATTTGTTCATATAATGAAACATTTTCCAATCAAGACAAAGACTTCATGACTCTCACAGTGCCTTAACTTGAACTCACCAGGGAATTAGGAAGCAGGCACAGTTATATGAAGCCTGTTATTTTATTCTATCATTGCCTATCCAAATAGGAATCATATCTTCAGTTAAGGTCTTGGTTTTGCTTTTCTTTTTTTCTGGCTAGCACAGTCCAGGTGGGGTTGTTTTTAAAGCAGTCTCTACCTTTAGGTAAAATGAACCTGGAAATGACAAGTGCTGGCAGCTGGAGGGGTAATCTGCACTGAGTTATTATACACTGCTGGTACATTGATCAACAACAGGTCAATATTGTTGTGTAGAGCCTTGAAAAACATTGTTATTACCATCAACAGCAAGCTTGGCAGCCCTAAATGAGGGGCAGGGAAAATGACCAAAAAGCTGAAGTCATGAGCTTGAACATTAATGTAATTTCCAGAGGTATTTTTCTGTCCCTTTTTCTAGCATATTCTACTTACTCTGTCTTCTACTTAGGTCTGTCTTTAAAACTACAGTTTTATTACAAAAAACAGACTGAGATGTTACCTTGGAAAGCAGTTTCAATGGGAGTCAGGCTGGTAGCTGTGTGAAGCCTTGGGGGAGTTGGGAGCTCCCACCGTGGCTGTGCCAGAGTCAGTCCCTGTCCCATGCAGTCCCAGCAATCTGGTCTCACGAGAGGAGGGGGGTTGCATTCCCAGACGTCCCATGCAGTTAGGAGTCCCACACCTTTACTTATCTGTTGCCTATGGACTGTAGGAAATTAATTACTTTTGACACAACCTCTTTTTTTCTTATCTTTCTTTTTTTTTTCTCCTCTTTCCTAATTAGGTGAAATCATCCAACAAGTTAAAAACTATCTGAGAGAATACATAAAGTCAGAGTGAGCTCATACATGCCTTGTTTCCATAGCATAGTAAAAATCTTATTATACATATTATTGGTTTCTCTGAGCAAGTTAAGGCAGATACACTAATACACATGTGAGAAAAAAAAGAAAAAAAAAAAGAGCTAACTATTCTGATTAAGATTGGGTTTTGGATTGTACAAGTTATAATATTTTTCACCTTTTATCTTGCTTCTTTACTGGCTTTAGATGCCGCCTTTTATTTTATTCTGGTGTTTCAGAAGCTCAAGTGCTTGGGTAGCACTGAAATAATTTTGTTTGTTTGCATTTTATTTTAATCAAGGTTTAATACAGTTTTAATTCATTTTATTATGAATTATTATCTGTGCTTTGTCCAAAGGAATAAGCCTCATGCTTTCATTATCTATTTAAGTCTGTTTTCCTGAATGGCATTAATGCTTTTTAAAAAAATCCATCCTGTCTTTGCCTCTGAAATGTACATTTTAATTAATATTATGATAGGAAATACAAATTCCTGTAAACTTCAGTTATGCCAGCTAGGGACATGAGTGTTAAAACGGAAACAGTTTTACATGTTTCCTACATTAGTATGTCTTTTCTTCAGCAAATGCACTAAATACAGATAAGGTACATTGGGCTACTGCACAGATATTCGCGGTTCTAGTGTTTTGCTTCAGATCTTCAGCCTCCTGTCAAGGCACTCAGAGTGTCTAAGGCGTATGGCACAGGTACTCAACAAACTGCAGAAGCATGTCAGTTTTCCTCCACATTTACTCAGCTGTATTAGTAGGATTTTGCCCAGGATAAAAATGCAAAAAATCTTGGACTTGAGAAGAAATCAACTTCTGTTAATTAGCGGATTTAAGTTCTACAAGGGGTGAAACCCATTATAGAGTCACGCAAGAGCAAATAGGAGCACTAATTTAATTTCTAGCCAGGGAATTTATCACAGTGAGAGCTCTGTGAAGCACAGTTAGTAGGCAAGTACTTGGTTTAACAGAGGTTGCAAAGCGTCTGTAAGCACGCTCAGCGGACCAAGGCCAGCCAGTTATTTCCTGGTCTTTGGAGGGTCACTCTAAGCCTTCCAATGCTATCTTCATTTCTGTCATGTATACCTAATGTACTTTATGATTCTTCCACAAATGTTTCTTTCTGAACTGATTAATGGAGATTATGCAGAAGAAAATATCTGTGAAGGAAGCAGTGGGGTTTCTGGAGAGAGCAACTGCTGCACTGAGCCCTAGTTTCTTTTCGTGGAAGAGCATGGCATTTTGCACTTTTCTGAGAGCAGTGTAGGCCCAATGTGTCTTTTAAAAAGGAAATTGATCTAAGCAGTGAGACCAAACTTTGTCTTAAAGAAGAATGTCTGTTAAACTTTTCAAGTGCATTTCCCACTAATAGAGACTGACAGACTGCTTGGAAAAGGCAGAAATTCTTTAACTTGCTGGCAGTGAATATCCTTTCACATATTCCCTGAACAGTGAGGTCTGCAGGATCCTGTGCCATAACATTACCACACAGCAAAACCACCACTGATTTAAAATGTAGAAGAGTGCATGAAGAACCATTTTAATACTGTAGTAACATTTATATGAGAATTTTTTAGGAAATGTTAAAATAAGGATCTGATAAATCAAGCAAGGAAAAAAGTATAAGTGCGTAATTACAATTAGATGAATAGCAGTATTACTGTTTTGATATGCTGTCATCTTCCTCGGTTAACTTAAAAACATGATACCCTCATAAATGTGGGAAGATTTTGTATCTTGAGTTCTGTATTCAGATGAAGAATAGAGCCCTGTAACTTTTAAAACTATGGAAACTTGATGTGTAGTGCTAAGGATTCTATGTTATAACCCTTATAACATATAAGGCAGATGTTATATTTTCAGAGCCCTCTAATCTATTCCTTCAGCTTACCATCTTTTGGTGCCGTAACACTGGTGGGTCTTGGTGAGCTGAGAGAGCCAGGCAGCTGACCACTGCAGAGAGAGGGGATGGACTTAAACTGCTCTGACACCACTGCCTAAGGGGTTTTTCTTTTATTAAATTAAATCTGGGTAAATTTCAGATTACTTTATTATGGTAGGGTACCTTTCCAAGAAGACAACGGTGGAATTTTGATAGTCAAGTCTTTCAAAAACAAATAGGCTTCATTACTATTCTATTACTAAATATGTAAAAAAATTACAACTTTTGTGTTAGATAAGAGCTTAATTGTTTTCATTTCTGTTTTCTGTCAAGTGGAAGAATACTGTTTGTCTTAGTAACAAGGTTTTTTGTATAGCTTTAACAGCATTGTCTTTATATTGTGCTTTTAGGTCATAGTGTAAAATGGAAGTATAACTGCCTGAAGCATCTGACATCAGTGAATGCCTCAGTACTGGCATTCTTATTACATTTAGTGTCCTTATGATCAAATTATGAAAATTATCATAAAGTATAATGATTTTAGATTTAATATTCGTTGCCAAGTTCTACAAGCACATAATGGGCTTTATACTTTGTTGTGGTTGAACCCAGCAGGCAGCAAAAACAACCACGCAGCCGTTTGCTCACTTCCCCCAGTGGGATGAGGGAGAGAACTGAAAAGAAGGTGAAACTAGTGGGTTGAGATAAAGACAGTTTATTAGGACAGAAAAGGAAGATGATTATGTTGTTGTTGTTATTGTTTTTATAGTGGTATTAGTAGTGTACAAAAGAAGGGATGCACAGCTTGATTGCTCACCACCCAGAACCAATGCCCAGCTAGTTCTGGAGCCATGTTGCCCCTCAGTCAACCCCCTCAGTTATCTACAAAGCATGATGTCACACAGTATTGAATATCCTTATGGACAGTTTGGGTCAGCTGTCTGGCTGTGCTTCTTGTGTATACGCACCTTCTCATTGATAGGGCAGTATGAGAAGCTGGGAAGTCCTTGGCTGCTTAGCAACAGCCAAAACATCTGTGTGTCATCAACATTATTCTCACCTAAATCCAAAGCACACCACCATACCAGCTGCTAGGAAGAAAATGTAACTCAGTCCTAGATGAAACCAGGACATACTTGTTAGTGGATCAGTTGACATTCTGTGACTAAACACTAAAGGAAATTAATCTTTTGTGCTAATTGTATGTTTTACAGACATCTTAATAGCAGCAAGTGTATGTAGGATGAAAGTACTACAGAAAAAGAATTTAGGTGAAAAAATGTTTCATGTATGTGCCTACTTCTATGTTTGTGGCAATGTGCCAGGTCATGTTACATGAGGATGAGGAGATAAAGGCATTCACATGGAGAACTTCTTGGCCTGTTGTCCATCCATACTCTTGTCATAAATGCACTTGGTAGTACAGGAACGCCCAGTGTGTTGTTATGCAGTATGTTGTTATCCAGTAACCTTCATGGAAGAGACACTTAAAAATTGCCTGGCCATTTACAGTGCTTAATTAGTGTAATTGCTCATCCACTTTGGTAGGTTAGAAGAATATTTATAGTTGCTCTCTTTGTTTTTTATTACTATTATCGTTATATGACTTTCTGCTTGGATAGTATGGCTTTTAGAGCAGCACTTCATCATATGCTGTAAAAGTATAGAATTAAAAGAAAGGAAGATAAATAAAACACATATAGTAAAGTTTCATGAGTAATTGTACTGTAGTTTGTTTTACATGGTTATGATGTGCATGTGTCAGTAGAATCACACTACAGTTTTTTAATTCTCATCAGTTCAGTTTTGATAAAATTTCATTCTGTCAAAGCTGGATCAGCTCCAGTTTCACTAATTTCTGTAAACAGTAATAGTTAATCCATTGATAGTTTGTTTAGATTGACATTTCGAATGAGATGCATGAGCATTGGATATTTTTCCAATCGTGCAGGTTTTTCCAGAAATACTAAATTTTTTGCATTTTTAACACACAGGATAAATTTTGCATGGGTAATTCTGTAAATGAGCCATACCTCAAATCCAGAGATACCATATGATACAGTGTATATGCAATTCTTTTACATAGAGCTGCAAAAAGCCTTTTGCTTCAAGGTATCCCAAATTCCAGGGTCTTGAACTATTCCACTGGCTTTCAAACCCAAATTGTGTAAGGTACTTTGTGTTTCTCTAATCTCTCTCCTGGCTTTCCTTTGAAGTGTAAAGAAATAGTTGTTTGAATGTTAGCTGAGTTTGTGGGCATTTTTTTTTTTTTTTCAGTCAGGGAGATGATTCATCCATGTCTGGGTGACATTAAGTGACATTAACCTGAGATGGTAGTGGTTGTTCTTCCTGAGCTTGGAACACTCCAGGTGGTTGGGAGCCCTTAATTCACTTTGTTTCCTTGATTTATACTGGTATAATAATCACTTGTGTTTTGTTGGTGTAATCCCAAATTCCAGGGGAGACTAGTCAGGAAGCAAAATGGATTTTTTTTTCATCTGTTGCCTGGGCAACACATACATGTGAGAAACCCAGGAGACCACATAACTTTCAGTTGTTGGATACAGCACTCGGCAAGTTTTATGTGGGATCTTGATGGTGGAAGGAGAGCTGGCTTTTGTGTTCTCCCTTGTTTGGGATTTTGATGTCTCTCTCAGGAGTTTGGTAGTTTTGGTCTGTTCTGGCAGAAAGTACAATTAATGAATGGTGCTGTTTGAGCAATTTTCCTGTTAAATTTGAATTCAGCATGTCATTTAGGAAACTTGGGAGGAAGTTGACACAGAAACTAGAATCTTCTATCTACTGCATTTTTAGCTGGAAAAGTCATGAGAAATGTTTGCTTTTTAAAGACTTAAGCGCTATTTCATATCACTTCTGTTTTAACCATCTTCCTAGTGAGATTCAGTCAGATTTGCCTGTTCACCACTGATCCTCTTTGACTATGCATGTGACATGATCTCCCTTCCACAGTGTTTCCCATTAATTTTTCCTATTTCTGCCCATTGAGCTGCCCCAGTTCTTTTCTGTAACTTAGGCTTGCGGATTGCAATTTTATTTTTTTTTTCCAAATTATAAATGTTACTTTAGGACTGGGATTTATATTCTATGCCATTGTTAACATTTACTTTTGAAAGTCTGTTGGAAAAATGTGGGTTTGTGGCTTAGAACTGATCATGCTTTTTAATGGCTTAAGATAAATATGTCTCTGGTAAACAAAAATGAACAGCTTGCTTCTTAGGCTTTTACATCATTTAATTTGCAACAGATGAAGCTGGCATGCGTGAAGAGTGAAGCATGGAAAGTACTAGAGGGCAAACTGGTGGTCTGTGATGTGGATTATTACCTGTAAAGATGGATAGAGTCCACAAAACATCACTTCATGTATTCATTTACCAGCTGAAAAAAAAATTATGTCAGCATGGCATATCAGGCATAAACTGTTTGGTTTAGGCCTTCAATTCAAATCCTGCTCACAAATAAAAAAATTTATATCTTTATACTAGTGTAAATATATATGTATACATACAAGGCATCTGTGCAAATACATTTTTAAAAATTCAGAATACAAAAGTCTGGAAGTCATCCATATGTAAACTGCCTTAAAGGATTTATAATATGCAACGTTTTGTTCTGCAGTGTAAACTAATTGCCAACAGAACGGTGATTGAGAAATCCACCTAACCACCAGTGTTTTCTTTACTGGTTACACTGTAATCTAGTAATAGAACACTTGTTTTGTTATATGTGTTATATATAAAACTATAACAATTTATTTGCTGCATAAATTATTTTGAATTTCACTCTGTTAAATCAGGAGAGTCTTTACTCAGTCGTGGCAACAACTCCAGTTAAATTATTTAACCTTCGCTCTTTGATGCATTGTTTTCTAGATCTTGGATTTGTAACAGATCCATTTTAAAAGTGTTTTTATGTTGACTTCCCTTTTTTTAAAAGAGATTTTTTTAAATATGAAGAAAGACTTTCTGAGCTAGTAAAAGTTTGTCGTTGTGTTGTGCCATTTGTAACAGATTCCATTGATTCTTGATTCATTGATTCTTTATTTAGTCCAAAGCCTCATCTGTTTCCATTCTTTTTAATTCTTTCTTTTATTTGGCTGATTTTTAAAAAATACTGTGACAATAACAGAAAAACTTTACTAAAAAAAATAAATCTTTGTTCAAGGTACAGATGCTTGTGACCTAACCAAAATTTATTCTCTTGATCCTGTTTCTTTTTGGACTAAGGGATTGGAGAGGGGGGGAGGAAAATTAAAAGAAAAGTGGTGCATTTAAAAGCATTCAGAGATGTTAAGCAACAATAAAACTCCGTAACCATTTAAATGACAGCATCTGACTGTTTGAATTAACTTTGTGTTTGGCTTAATTTGGGGACCTAATTATTCCTAACTTACGTGAGTAGATTTCAATTATACAATACTGCAGGGATTTGTAGCTAAGGCAACTGAAGGAATCATTTTACATAAAGTACTTTTGTTCAACTGATTAGGCAGGTTAAAATGGAATGATAGAAAATGGGAACTCTTGTCTGATAAGGCCCAGTGAATTGTTTCCAGTGACACTAAGAAGAAGTGATACGAGGAAGCTCATTATTGAAAATTTTGAGAATTTTTATGCAGCATGTTTGTATCTTGATAACGTGGCATTGGTTAACCACTCACAAGCAAGTGATTCTCATGAGTATTAACAATAGATCTATCAATAAAAAGACTATTGACATTTTTGTGGTACCTTAGTTTGGCCTTCAGGTTTTTTCCTAGAGCTTGTTCTTTAATTCTTAAAAAGATTTAATATATATTTATTTATGACAGTTAACCATTTAAATTGGCAAAACACGCTGTTTACTCTGTATTTGATGTTTCAGACTTGAAAGCATTTTTGGACCTACCGCTCTCATCTCCAGTATCCCATTTACCTAAAATTTCTGTTCCATGAAAGTAATTCTAATTTATGCAACATCCTTCAGATAACCTGGAGGAATCACAGGTGAAAGAGTTAATGGAATAAAAGATTCTGGAATAAATTTCCAGTTGCATTGCCCGCACAAATGTATACCCTAAATTGGAAATGAATTTTTGAGCAAACCACCTTCATAGTTTGAGCTTAAAACCAGGGACTTACACATATTTATGTGTGTATACTTAGTGGTTTGTACTAAAATGTTATTTTTATTCTTTGAGCATTTAGAGGGAGGCCTCTGCAACATAGGTCGGTGTTTCATATTGGTGATGATAGACTTAACATCCCTAGGGTTAGAATGCTTGTTTTGGTTTTCTCCACCTTTTTGGTTTCCTCAACCACATTATTGAAGGTTACAAGAATGCTCATTCTGCTGACTTTTATGAGCAGGCAACACAATACCATGTGCCTGCAACCTAAACTCATAAGTTATTAGAGCTGTCAGATTTGCCTGTGTCATCTGAGTATACACCTAGATGTTACAGAGACTTTCAGAGGAGTATGGCAGTTTTCTGTGCATGTGGTATGTAGTAGATCAGAACTTGAAGTACCTCTAATGGGGTCAGTGGTGAGGCTTTGCTGCTTCTCTTTAAAGGGAGAAAAAACCCACCTACAATACACATGGTTAGAATGTGTACAGTAATTTCTGAAGTGGATCCCAGATAAATACATTAAAACTACATATACAATAACAGATACACATGCATCTCTTCCCTTCCCCTGAAAAAATAAAATTTTCTGCAAAAACCACATATTTTTGATCATACGTCTGCTGTTAACGCTACATGCTTTCAATTAGTACTGCTGACAAGTTATTTAGGAAAGCCTCTGGAGCATGTGGGGATGTGCACAGCTTCCACGTGTCAGGTGTTTGCTTTCCAGTGTGAAAGTATTACAGTTTAATTATTAGAAGCTGCTTGCAGTAGGCTGTGTGCCTTTGCAAGACCATCAAGGGCAAGGCTGCGGGTGCCCTCCATGCACCTGGGCAGGAGGACATCTGCGCCTGTCCCAGGAGCTGATGGCACTGAGGTAGAGTACATGCACATCAGTGGGGTGAGTCAGATAACACAGAGCTATGGTATTTTCATCTGATGGTGGTGGGGGGAGCATTGAATCCTGCTCCCTTGTGCACATCCTGGTAGCCATGCGGTGGCCCTGTGGTGGACTGGTAAGGGGACTGGGACTGTCAGGAGGCAGTCTGTCTTTTGGGAAGATGTTTTCCCCAGTCACATTCCTGAATCTTGTCATTTGGGTCTTGGATAAGAGGGAGAGGTCATGGTAGGCAGAGCTGTCAGACTTCTTCTACCCTTAATTAAGCAGATGAAAAAAATAGTGGGATCTGTAGGTCCACTGCAGTTTGGAAACCACTGGGCATTTTATTTTCAGGAGGAAAAATGGGTCTAAAATGTTTCATTTTTGTAACTGTGTACCACCAGTTTGACTCTTAACATGATTAACTCTATGAGGCTACCTCCTCTAAAGTCAGGAGTATCTAGAGCATAAAACTCCTTGATTTAGTCACAAAGATGGTGAAGGGTATCCCAGATTGTCTGCAAGTGTTTAAAAGTGCATGTATGAAGATTGTCTTTGTGGCTTTATAAGGGTGTGATGTCAGATTTGCATCTGGTTTTTGGTCTGAAGAGGGAAACAAGATTTTTTCAAGGGACTCATTTCCCAGATAAGGTAGTCCTTTCAAAGGAGCTTTAGGGATCTTAAGGTTTTGTCTGATTTTACAGGAACTGTAAATTGCATCATTGTGTCTTGGTCCTTCTGGGCCAGATTTGTTTCTTTCACTGGCACTATTGGGAGCTTAAGGGGAAGGTGCATACTGAAGTGCACAAAGTAGCCTGCTTTTACAGTGTTCATGAATCTCCTTTTGCAGACTTTACATTTTTAAGACATTGTTATGGAGCAGACTTCTCCATCTCTCTCTTCTCCTCCCATTCCCCGGATCATTTAAGGAGTATACTGAATGCCTTGTAAAATTTGTCATCCTGTTGCCCTCCCTCTCTCCTCTCCATCAGCCTTTTCTGATGATCTACACCACCTTGCAAACCTCAGCTGTGTGGAGGAAATCATTCATCTTCTCTGCATTGTCTCTCTTAGCCTTAGCTAATCACCTAAATCAGCAAGCGTGTCACTTCTTGCACAAAAATAGCCTTCCTACTTTTGTTGTACTTAAAAATTTCTGGTTATGAAATTGCTGGAAAACATTTTGGAAACACACCTGTGTGTTTTAAGATGTGCACAGAACATAGGCGTGGGAAAATACACCACAGTCAGGAGACAAAAGCGGTCATATTTTGCCAGTTTGGTTAACTTTGTGTAGTGATACAATCCATAGTGCCAGTTAACTTAATTTTGCAACACAGTTATAAATTTTGCTATATCTAATTGCAGAAAACTTCTCCTGCTCAGCAGATTTTTCTTCTTGCTGAGCAAGTACTGTACTTATATGAATGATACTTGGATATATAAACTTGGTTTATGGATGTTTAAGGACTTATAATTTTCTCTTTAAATTCAAATTTAATTTTAATTTTTTTTAATGAAAAGATTTTATGGCCAACACATGCCCCATGAGGAAAGGAAGAAGTTACAGATGGTCCTGAGGAAGAGGGTCTGCTTCATACATAAAAACTTCATGTCAGCATTTCAACAGAGCGTTTTCTTAGGGTATCTCTGTTATCACTGACACTTTCACATTGACAAGCATATGGGATGTAGTGCTGAATGTGTAAATTGAAATGATCACATCTAGCATTTCCCTCTACCAGGTGCCAGCTTGCTGCTGCAGCTCTGCACTTAAGAGTGCTAGGAATAGTTTCATTTGCTAATTACCGCTTATCTCCAGTACATAGTCCTTGGGCAAAGAGCTTACCCAGGTGTTTTTGAGAACACCTATCTGGACAGTGCAGGATTGCAGGTGGTCCTGTGGTGACAGTGCAGTGTGCAGAACATGTCAGAAATCTCTATCCATCTGTGTATGGATTGTTTTGGGTTTTAGGGGTTCGGTTTTGGGTTTTTTTCTTTTATTTTGTGTCTTCAGCAAAGAAAACAAATTTGAGAGGGTTTTTTTAATGTCTTCATAACATTTGTCAGCATGAAAAGCAGAAGATATCTATTCCTCAGTCTAATAAAAGAAATAATTTGTGCATATGTTTGCATTGGGGTTTTTTTGATAACAAACCTGATTGTCCTGTCTTGCAATTTCAGCAGCAAGGAGTAGTATGTACATGTCAGTGAGTTTTGCAAGGACCTGCAAGTTAAAATAAATAGAACATGGTGGTTTAAGGAAGTGGTAGAGTCTAAATTGCCTCTCAGTACTCCTTTTCCAGGATCCAGTTTAACAGGATTATATAATTTTACTAATACTCCTTTGATCTGTCATTTATACAAAAAGGCAGACTTTCTGAAGCATTTGCCTTACATGTTCTTTTGGGGCTAGACTTAATCACTTGCAGAACTGATAATATTTTCTCATTCTTTAAGAATTCATATTCCAGGCTGATGCTTAATATGACTGTGGTTTGAGTATGGAATGGTAAAAGGAGCCTTTTAATTCGTAATCTAGTAATTCAGACAGCTAGATTATGCCTCTCTTTACCGGATATTTATTAAAATGAATCCAAAGAAACTTCAGAAGTGTTGATGTCATCCAGTTGCCCTTTTAGATTTCTTTAATGCTGCTTATAGAATAGATACATTCATTACTGTAAGTGCAGCATCTGCTTCTTTATGATACAATTTCTCCTTGCATTTTTTCACACTTCTCCTGGTTACAGTTTTCATTCTCAAGCATAATATACAGTCCAGAATTCATGATGTTCACTTGAGTGTCACATTTATTTATGTGTGCCCAAGACAATTTTATTAGTAGTTACACCTTCGTGCTTGTTTTAATTCTTGCCCCTAGTTTCCAAATTAATATTTACTGGCACTTAGGACCCATTATAGAGCAACTTATTAGTTGTAAAAAAACCCACAACCGAGCAAGCAAAACTTAGGGAAAAAACAAAACCAACTAACCAAAAACCACTAAAGAAAAAAAAGTGTCTGATGGATGACAATACTGTCCTTTTGAATTTAAATCTCAGACCAGAGTTTGGAATGCTGATGAAAAAAAAAATTAGTTGCTAGTGTGCACTCTTTAAAACAAGTTATGAAGAGTTTAAAAATATTTTAAAAAAATAGTTAATAATTAATTACAGAATCTAGCAAATCAACAGGCTTTTTAACTAGCTTGAAAATTACTCCTATCATCTCTTGATGTACTCATGGACTTAATATAGCTCATGCTGCTATATGCTAATTTGTGCTTAAAAATAGTGATCTTCTGTGTATTTGCAAAACATCAGTATGAATCCCAAAGTCTATTTTAAAGGATTTCACGTTGTTTCCAAGCTTAATTTTCATACGGTCCTGCGAAAACAAATCCTTGCATATCTGTCTTCCTCTCTTTCATTTCTTCTATAACCTAATTGGTTTGCTGTGTTATTGCAACAAGGAGGTTGTGTTTCAACAGCTAGAAAAAATTGCCATTTCATTATCACTTTGAGTAGGAGTAATACTGATCAAGGTAATAACTCCAGTTAATACATGAGGCAAGGCTGACAATTATGGGTGCATTCCTGAATGTGTTAGGTGTATAACTTCCATTTCAATCAGGGGTGCTTTAAAAACTTTTAAAAATACATCACAGGGTAAGAATTCTCGCTTAACCAAGAAATGCTTTGTCCTAAATGTATGGGAGTCTCTGCCTTTGCTCAGATTAGGGAGACTAATCAAAGTTTAGGTCACATTTATGTCATGCACAGATTATGCTGAATTGCTCACACACTCTTTCCTTGTCTGTGTTCACCCCTTGGTCCCTTGTGCTGGTCCTGGTGTTAACCTTGAGGGGTGTCTGTGGGCTTAGCTGAGGCAGCTTGCATCAGCGTCAGGTTAACTAGGTTGAGAACCTGGTACGTTTCTCTGCTTCTCTGTCTTCTGCATAAGCATCTGGAGAGGAAAATGTAGCTTTGGTAGTAAAAGAGAACTGCTATGTGCATGCATCCATTGTGTTTTATCTTACCTGCCCCCCTCAAAGCCTGGTTTTTATGTTAGCAAGCTGGTTCAAGGTAAATTTCCTAATTTTGGGGGTGGGGGACGGTGGGGAGAAATAACAATGGCAGAAGATTTTAAAAAGAAAATATAAGTAGCTTGAAAGCTTGAGAAAGTATGCAGTACAGTGCAGGACAGCTTTCCACTGCTTTGTGTCCTGAGAACATTTTACAAACCGTTACCTTCTAGTGCTGCCGTGGTAACATTTCTTTGTTTTATAAATGAATAAATCTTGGCGTGAAAGGTCAAGTTACTTGCCCTAAAATACAGATGGGGTAAACACTGGAACTCTGATGATCATTCAAAGGTCCTTTCCTCTCGAACCAAGGATGCTAAATAAAACATTTTTAAAATAAATTAATTCACTTACAGTCAAGTAATTTCCTTTGACATCTGTTTCATGATGAACAGTTTCAACTGAAAACTCAGCAAGTACCAAAAGGATAGTTACAAATACATATCTGTCTCTTTTTACTTCCTATAGGTGGGAAACTATCCTGAATCTGTAGTCCTGAGAGGAATGTGTCTGGAGTAACACCTGAGTGTGAAGTTACTCTATGCAAATCAGACTGCCTTAAAAATCAGTGTGTGGGTTTTAATGTAAAGGATTAGATCTTTCTCTTCTTTTTGCATATCTAAACTATTGGCAATGCATGTTTCTGTTAGTGCCAATCTAAAGTAAAATAAATATTCATGATAATTGGATTCAGCTCCCTAAAATTAATTTAAACTTTCTCCATGTGCTTAATCTGTATTGTTTTCTGTCTCTGAGTTTGTAGGCAGCAATTCAGCAGGCTCAGAGAGCAATTAACTTCTCAAAGAATCTTTTCAATCAATTAACTCTAATTTAAATCTTAATCTGATTCTGGAGGTAGACTTGTCTGGCTAATTCATGAAGACTGGAGCTTACTTGAAATGCAACAGCAGCACTGGTCAGTTTGCTTCGTGGGCGTTGGGCACTTGAAATAGGGATCCCGGTCTCTCGATGAGTTCAGTCCCAGCAGTGCTCTGTGCTGCTGAGGGCTTGGCGTTGGTGGGGGGCATGGGGGGAGAACACAAGGCTACCCCTTTCAGCGGCAGCATGGTTCTACGGTAAGATTAACTCGGGAGTCTGCATCTCCAGCCTGCCATCAGGGCCCTAGTGCATACAAAGCTTCGGTTCTCTGTCCTGAGAGCCAGGTATTTAAAAGTGTTGATGTGCTTAGAGGAGGAGGCAACAGCTTCGCTGCAGGCGCAGCTGTAGGTTCTTAGGTGATGGAAGTATCCTTATGGATGCCATTAGGCATTGTGTCTGCGTTGTTGGTGCTCAAAGCATAGTCGTGGGAGATGTTTTCCAGCTCTTGTTTCTGCTGAAGTGCGTTAACCTGAGGGAAGTGGGTAAATAGCAAAGACCAAATAACATCTTGTACCTAGGAATTTATTTCAGGCCTCCAAAGAACTCATTTACCTTGTTCGTGGGGTCACTTCTTTCGGGGACTCCTAGACCAGGAAAAACAGGATTTTTCAGAGAATACCTTCAGGCCAGGTAAGGCCCCAGACCTTTTAACTCTGATTTCCATTATAATGGCTTCCCCAGCCCAGGCATGAATAGACATCTGGGAAACTGATCTGTTCATCCTGCCATAGCCGGAGCAGAAAGTCAGATCAGCCATTTCTTGTCTTTCTGATATGTGTTGTAGCTGTTTCTTAAGTTTTACTGTGAGGTTTATGAGCTCAGCTGGGATTGATCATGCAGAAACAAACTGAATTTCGAGAAAACCGGATACTTTCACATAAATATTTTTTTCATTCCATTCCAAAACTCACAATATAAAGTATCTCAATATGAAACAAATGGGAAATATTCATAGTGAAATATTTTATCTTGGAAAAAATCTAGTGATTTCAAGTGTAACGTGTATGACATCATAATTTAATGTTCAATTCCTAAAATTATGAAAAATCAAACAATAAATTAAATGTATCATGTAAAGCAAATAAAATTTATATATACTGTAATTAAAAATTACTGTTTATATTACAACACAGTAGTATGCTGTGTTATGTCTTGTAACTACAATATAAGGATTATTTGAAGGACAGTTTTGTTATTCCCAATTTTTTTCTACAATGTGTATTTCTTTTGGATCAGATTTATGCCATACAGACTATGTTCACACACTATTCTGAATTGTGTGTGTATCTATATATGTATGGAGATAGAGGTTGAGCTATAGAAATAAACCATTGTTTTGTTTTCACAATATGGATATTTCCTATGGTGAACACGTAATCTCCTATGTTATGTCAACAACCAAGTAGTACTTAAACACATTATTGTGAAGTTCAGTTCTGTTGCTAAGTATAGTAGTCACTTCTCTGAAGTGTCTTCTTATGACTTGATGATTCGCTTGCCAAGCCGTTGGGGCCAAAGCATGGTGTTTTTCATGTACGTGCTGCCGTGTACCATGCCGAGGAGGGCATGTGGTTTCACGCAGAGGGCACTGGTTTCCTTTGGGATGCATAGGAAATGGTTAAAACAATTCAAAAAGAAAACCTCTCTCTTGTTTTAAGAAGTACAGACTGTATTCTTTAACCTCTTAACAAGGTGTATTTTCTGCTATTGGAGCTCAATGGATCCAAATCTGAACAAAGAAACTGGATGTTACAACAGTACTAGAAAAGCAGATTTGTTATGTTTGGTGGTTCTGCTTAAGATTGAGGTGAAGGGAGCTGCGTTTTGTAGTAACAAGACTCCCAAACTGATACAAACCAGTAATGATCTGGTAAAGGCATTCTAGATGCTAGTCATATTATTCATGTGTTGCATGTGACCTCCATAAAGCACTGACAAGAGGCATTAGGTAATATGCAAGCTATGCAAATGCTGAATACTTCTAAACAGATAAGATACATAATCTGGAGTTGTACATTATAGAAAATCTTAAATCTCATTTGAATGAAACCTGGTTCCCTGGTGCAAGGAGAGTGGTCTCCTACTTAACAGCATTTCTTAAAACATAATTTTTACTCCAGAAAATAGAAGGGGAAAATACAAATCCACAGCCATGTTTGATATGACTACTGCTGGAAATTGTGAAAGGCAGAGATGCCTGATAGGAGACTAAGATATTCCACTTTGATGGAAGGTAGGTAGCCCTAAGCAAGTGCTGTGAGCAGCCCTGGGGGGATTCCATCTTTAACAAAGGAACAGAGGAAACATAGCTGCGAGTAACTGTCTGAAGCAAGTTAGCTATGGGTAGAGGAGGAGCTGCAAAACCTGCCAGTGTGAACCAAGACCATGCAAGAGCTAGGAAGGGTTTCCTAGGGAAGTAAGCTCTCCAGTTTTGCTTTTGTATTATACACTTCTTTCTTAACTCTTCCCAGTCTTGTAATCAAGAATGTGACCTGTTCACACTTCTAAATTTTTAAAAACGTTTGTCTACCTAACGTGCACAGGGAGTGTCCAGGACACTGGTCTGGCAGCATGGGATGTTTCCTTTGCAGCTGCTGTCAGCCTGGCCAGTGGTACTGTGAGTGTTCAGGTGGAGGAAGATGCTCCCTTAGCTGATGTCCTGCAGGCAGCGAGGTGAGGGTTTGGTGAGGGACAGATAGCAGCAAGGCAGGATGGTCCTGCAGGAGGAAGAAAACACTTGTGCAGGAAAAGCTGCATCCTCTCAGTCCAAATAATTGTGCGGGAGAGACATTTCTAATGAGTAATATCCAGTTTCTCACATGGAATATTACAATAATGAAAACCAAATATAGTACAAATTTTCAAATTTTTGTAGGTGGGGTTTTTTTTGAGGCTGAGGGAATTTGGAAAGTATCTGAGGGACAAAGGCCTGTATTCACCCACTCCAGGTTTCTCCACAGCGATGTGCTTGAGTGGGGCTGATGCAAAAAAAACCTAACAAAACACAAAACCCCAACAACCCAAACAAAACCATTTAACCATATGAACTCAGTGCACTTTTTAACAGAGAGTAAACCCAACTGAATTAGCACAGCAATTAAAATATTTGCTCGAAATGTTTATTTTCTGCATGGTAGCTAGTCAGATTTGTTGATGCTATAAAAGGTTAGAAATGGTAACGTGTGTCTTGCATCTCTCTGAATTGGGTTGTTAGCCATAATAATCTCCTGAGAGATCTGAACCCTCTCAAATCCTTATCATCTGCAGGAATTTCATTTTCTTTCTAATTTCCCCTTCAGCTGTTGTTCTCCACTTCTGGCTTGTCTACAATTAAAAAA
>VXBZ01005654.1:738918-799451 GCA_013399135.1 Heliornis fulica | reverse complement strand
AAAAAAAAAAAAAGGCAGCTCACTTCTTGTTAATCCCTTTCTTTTGCCGTGTTTCCCTTTGGGGTAATTCTTAATCTCCCAGAAGCATCCAGGCATTCAAGTTAATGTCGGTTTAGTGGCCTGTCCGGATAAGAGAGCATTTTTTAGCACTTTTTCTTGTATCTTTTATTCCCCCTTTTAATCCAGTAGGATTGTGGATTTCAGGAAAGGTTTGGAGTTGAGGCTGCAGATGTGTTCAGCTGGTAGTCTCTGCCTCCCACCATCCTTCTTTATTTCCTTGCCAATTCAAACAGCACCTTCCAGATTTTCTTAATGAAATTCAGTACACTTTACTGAGCCTAAAGTGAGTAGTAGAGGGATGTATTAATTTAACGTAGAAACCCTATCTGTGAGTTATCTCAGATCTATCAGCCTAGGTGCTTGTTGCGACTTGGATCTGAGTCGAAGGAATGAAAATTTCTTGCCAGAAATTTTAACTGCAGTCTCTAGACATAGCTAGCATTGTCGAAATATGAAAGAATTAAGTTGTCTCGTTGCTTTTCACTTTGCAGAGGTGAGAAGTGTGTCAGCACCTTCCCACAACGAGCAGAGTATTTAAGATTAGGTATATTTTTTTTATTACTTAAACTTAATCTCTTCCCCAGGTGCTTATTTTTTGTCGTCTTTGCCTGTTTAAGACTCCCACTGAAACAAGTAAGAAGCAATGCTCTGCTGGGAACAGTGCTTGGTCCTTAGGAAGTGTAGGGTCTCTACTGTTGTAGTACAAGACTCATAATCAGAAACACCTACTCTGCATTTTAAACCATAAGAGAGTGAAAAAAAAAAAAAGACATGACTGAAGTTGGGCTTGGGTTTTGGTTTTTTTTCATCTATATGGGAGGTGTGATTCTCTCATTAACATTGTTAATGCAGTTAGTAAGGAAAGAACTTGGCTAAAACAAAAATATGTATCAGTAAAACTCAATATAATTGGCATCAACGTGGTAAAATTGTCACTGAGCTATAGTTCATCTTTAAAGATAAGGCATTGAAGGTTTTTTAAAAATTATTTTTGATATAATTATATACACTTTACCAGTATTTCACTGAAGACGACATTTCCTGAAACAAAACACACCGTTTTTACAGGCTGTTGAAAACTCAGCTCTCGAATTATTCTGGCTCCAGCGGTATGAATTACACATATAAGCAGAGCCTTTAACATAAAATGACTGCAGCACTGGCATCATCTTTCATCTCTTTTCCCTCCTCTGTCTCACACTTACTCCTCCGCTTTGAAAAGGTCAGATCTGTTAGTGTAAATGGTCTTGTACACCAGTACCACTAATAATAGAAAGGAAAGGCAAAGGATCCTCTGTTATGGAGAATTGCCAATACTTATTGCCTGGTCTATATTTCAATTATTATTAATTAAATTAACAAATCCTTCAGCTGCTGTGAGTAATAGAGTGAGATTATACTCATTTGCGATTAAAATAAGACAGCGTGACCACTTAAAAAAGCATCCTACCCTTCTCCCACACCCCTGGGACCTGTTTCCAACTTCAGTTTGCCCCTCCCTACCAAAATACAGTCTTAACCCTGATCAGGTATTCAGCATGGGTGATCCTCTAGCACTGTAAAAACAAAACAAACAGGGGGAAAAAAAAACCAAAAAAACCCCCAAAAAACTCCACCACTAAACCTCTCCAAAACAAGGGAGGAGCAGAGGAGCAGAGATGAAAGCCAAACTATTTCCCCCCCCCCCCTTTTTTTCCTTTTTTTTTTTTTTCTTTGTGATGATGCTCGTTTACTGCATTGGAAAAAGACAGCCTTAGTCTTAAGCTCTGGAGTTGGAGAATTGGGATTTTTCCCAACGTACCATGATAAGACAAATTGAAGGATAGAACTCATGATATTTTTTACTTCCGTGTTTGGGAGGAAATGAGAGATTTCCACGACCCTTTCAATTTAAGGAGAAAAATAGAACCCAGGTTGGATTTGATGTTACAAGTATTCCCTTGCTTATACTTTTGAGGTATTATCAGCTTTTATAGGTAGATTTAATTTCCATGGAGTAAAATCGGTGCTAATTTCAACATGTAGCAGGCTACTGTAATGTTATTTCTTTTGCTGTTTTACAATTTCTTTTTCTGTTCTGCTGCTTGATTACTTTCATTGTAAACACACAAACCAGCTGGCATAATGTGCAGATTAAAATTACACTTTTACAAGAATGATGAAGTGTTAAACTACTTTTACTCTGACATTTGGGCAGCTAGATTTTAATTATTTGACTAAAGTTGTTAATTCAGCTCAATAAAAGCCATATCCACATGATAGATGTAGATGTCAGAATGCCACAAAGGGTTCTCTGTCTTTGATTAGAGGTGTTACTATGATGTTAAACCCAGATTACAAGAGCATCTTAAATTCTATTGATTCTGTCATCCTTCTTTCTAATGTGCTGTTCAAAATCAATGTTTAAAAAAAAAAAAAGGCAAAGAATGACACTATATTGCGCCCCCCCCTCCCCATCCCCCGACCTGGTGGTTTTTCTGTAGTTTACCAAGAGACAGTCCCCATGTCTTTCAGTCAAGAAAGGACTCGATGAAAAAGGGATTTAGTCTGACTGGGCTGTCTTGCTTTAAGTTTCATGTTGTTATACATGCTTCACCCATCTTGGGACGTTGTACGGGGGATGTGCTTGGGGGATGCAGCTGTCAAGCATTATTCCAGATAAAGAGAGCCCAAGCTACATTCTATCAGAGAAACTGTCCAGAAAATCAGATACTGCTTCTTTTGGGGGTTAGCTTGACTTTTGCTTACATGCGGCACAAAAGAGCTTACAGTAAGGAAACACAGTCCTTGGCACATTCTGACTAGTTGCAAATTCATGAATACTCCGTATTCTGTCTTTGTTTAAGGCTTAGTCCTTATGACCCCAAGGGTTGAGCTATTCCCTTCCCGTTCCATTACCTTGCTCCTCTTCTCCTTCTCTCAGGGAGATGACAATGGCACTTTTCCTATGCAAATGATACCGTTCTTAATGGCAGTATGGTAGTATTTTAGGAATAAGAAGAGAGTAAAGAGAGAAAAAGGCTATCAGTGTTTATGGGACTAATCCTGCAGGGGACGGGTCATACAGAGTGCTGGGATCTTTCCCTTAAGTGTGCCTTGCAGTGTGTTTTGGTTAAAGCTTAAGGGCATAACCTTCTTAGAATTAATAGTTGAAGTCACAGGTTATAGGATAAATATATGTATCAGCTTCTGGCGTTTGAAGGTAGAAGGGCAGTTGGGAGAAGTGATGACTACTAGATGGAGCAGAACGTTTTACTTTCGGGCTGTGTGGTGGTAATCTTAAAATTCTGTATCCCGCGCAGAAGAGTAGAAATTCGAACCAAATCTTACTCAGTTCATGCTATCCTAACACTTCTAACAATCTAATTCTTCTCCCCGTAAAATATTAAAATCAGCAGGCTTACCTTTAAAAAATTTCTTTTACATAGGAATTCTGCAAGAACATAATGTAAATGTTATGTTCTGTGACTTGGCATTTATTGCATTTCAAATTTTATGCCTCAGATGGATGGCTTAAACAGGAATTAAGACAAAATGATTATTTTTTTTCCCATTTAAGTAGTTGCTGGGAAAGAGGGAATAGTCTGAAAATACCATCTTGTAATCATGAATTAGAATGAGTTATGCCAAGTAGCTGTGGAGGCCATTTAGTATTTCAGAAACACAGCAGGGGAGCTTTTTTAAAAGACATAATTAAAAACAACGGATGATATAGGCTGTTATGGATCTTAGGTCCCAGGCTTCCAGAATAATTTAAGTTCCTCTGAAATACCTCTTGCTGTTGCTGCCTATCAGCATTTGTGCGATTCCCTTTAGACAGTACATTCGAATAGGGGGATTTCAGTAGGTCACAGCTCTGTTGGTCACTTCCATAATATTTTGGTCAGATACTGTTTGTTTCGTTTTAAATTATTAGACCTTCTGAGAGAGTATTTGAAAAACGTTCATGACTTCAGCTGCTTTGAAAACCTTAGCTAGGAGAAAGACCATACCATACCAATGTAGGTGAAGTTACTTCTATTGTTATAAATTAGTCAGTTAAATAACTTTCTAAAGGTCACTAGTTAGCGAACTGTATGTGAATTGTTTGCAATCAGCTCTACTGCTTTAGGCACAGATTGCCATGCTTTAAAACAACTCTGCATAGCTACACAGGGTTATATCTTAAATTTCACTGTAGTATCAGCAGTTTTTTAGTAGGGACTGCAGTATTTGGAGGAAAAATTCTTTGTCACTAACAGTGAAGATTAATGGGCATTTTTGAAAAATAAAGAACATGAAGACACATGTAACACTTTCAGCACTACAGTGATATTCCTGGAAAATGTTAAATAGGATTTTGAATTGAAACCTTATTCTTTCCTTATTGCAGTGTTGATCGGTAATCATTATATAATGTCCTCTAAATTCCAGTGACATATTCACCCTTGTAGACGTGGGTCAGTAATGTTGTGACACCAGCCATTGGCATCTTTAAACAGGATATTGTCTAGTACAGTTTATAGCTTCATTCTCTGTGCCATTAAATAAATAAAGCATTCAGTGTGTGCATCAGTGCCATCAAGCATGAATACCCTGGTGGACTGGGAATTAAATGCCAAGTGAGGGTCAGAAGCAACAAAGGCTGAATAACACTCAGCAAATGTATACATATTAGGTAAGGAACAGTGCCCCTGATGCAGAAGAAATTGAATAAGCACCTTGCAACATCTAGATGGAGCATAAAGGCTTCTTTTGTTTGCCTGAGCTGCCATCATTGACCCAAGTAGAATATTCCATTATTGAATGAACTGAACAATATTTTATTACAGGTAAAAAGAAAGCTTGGGATCCCAAATTCTTCTGTGCTATTATACGATTAGGCCTGATCGTTGTACAGTCTGTGGCCCCTCAGGCCACAGGGACTGGTAAAAAACAGTGTTGCAATATGTTCCCTTAGCAGGCAAAAAATAATACTCTGTCTTTGCTGTATTTTCTTTGTCTGCTTTATAACACACTTATAACATTATATTCTTGTAGATGAGCATAACTTTTACTGTGCTAATTATACTAGTTTCCCTGTTTCTAGTAGTTCAGGTTTGGGTTTATGAAACATTCTGTTTTTTTCAAACACAAAACTTGTATTTAGGTGACGGAATTGCATTCTGGTTGACCAGCATGAAGTTACTGCTGAAGCAGGTTTTCCTCATCCAATTTGAACAGTTTTTCTGAAAATATCAATTATGTTTTATGATCTAATATAAATGTAAAACAATGTGTCTAGCAAAAGTTCCCAGAGGCTGAATATAGTTGTTTCTTTCTTGGGTTATGTTTGAACAGTTCCCATAAAGAGACATATTTTTGTAAATACTTAAATTGGTTATTCTTCATTATTATAGTTTGGTTTGCTTCATATTACCCTGTAGTGTACAAATATCCTAGAAATATTATTTTTGTTATTAAGATTTAACAGGACTGAGTGCTTAAAAGGGTTACCGTCTTTTATTTGCTTGCCTAAGGTATGAATAATGAACTTCTTGGTTGATCTAATATAATATAGATCATTTTATTTTAGCATTAAAGTATCTGTCTAAGTAACTCAAATGAAAAGGCAAAAACTATTCTGAAACCTTTGTTAAAACAGAAGGGCAAAAATGCAGTAGGTGATTTCCTAGTGAGCTGAATCAAGGGATAATTATTGCTTTGGATGGGTAGCAACCTGCAATGCTGGAGTACTGATAACTAACTGTGTTCCTGTAAACTTTTTTTCTCTTCAGTCTTCACATATAAAAATGAAGCTGGCTGTAACTCTGCCAGTGGGTTGGGAGAATAACTGCCAGTAGTTAGAAGGAAGAAGTGTGGTTTGACAGAATTTTCCACTCAGTTATTTAAATGTGTTCTGCGTAAAGCCATTCAACAGCCAAAAAAACCTGTGAATTACCTGAATTGATGGGAATTNGAATCAATAATGCATCTAACTGTCATAAGAGGCTATTTAGTTTCTTGCATAGTTTTAGTAATTTATCTCCCGAACAAAACTCTGGTGGATGTGCTGATATATAATACTACACCCTTACCAAATTCTGCAATTTAATCCACACTGTAACTCAATAGCCTATGCCTAAGATGTTGTAATCTCTTTAGGATGTGCTTATCCATGAAAGTAGAGCCTACCAGCCTCTGAGAGTCTATATGTGAGCACAGAATTTAGTGTCTAAGTAGTCAGATGCCCTTTTTGTTAGGTAGTTTAACAGATCTGATTTTTTAAGGTTTTATTTCCTTTAAAAAATCCTGGATTTAAATTACGGTAAAATAATAAAATTAAAACATCACAGTAGTTGTTTTATTCCTGCAGGTTAGAGATTTCAGACCAGAACCTAATTAATGGAGAACAGGTTTAATTGTGATGACTCTGCTAGCCGTGAATTCAGTGATAGCTTTCTCTGAAGATTTGTTTTTATGACTTTGTGTAAATATCTCCTGTTTTCCTGAGAGTCTGAGAATATACATATAAACCCTAGAATTGACAAGCATTTAGTGCCTCCACTAATTCCTACCTCTGTTTATGTGTTCAGAGCTAAGAAAAACATAAACAGGTATAATGCTGGGTACTTTAAGGCTTTCCTGTAATCTCTTTTAATGCTCTTTATTTGTGAACTGGATAATAGCACAGAAAAGGTCGAGCTGTTGTGTTTTGATTACTCAGTAGCACTGTCCCTTCTGCCAGAATTACAGGGTGTTTGCGTCCAGTCAGGCAAAAATGGTATTTGATGTTCCTCAGTCCCATAGCGGTTCTGGAAGTTTGGTTTGGGTGTGTGAACACAGGTATTGGTATGGTAGGTGGGTGGTGGTTAAAATTATAATAAAACAAGGCTTCTAGATGATTATGACTTCTCACTGACTACGCAGGAAAAAAAAATCAACCAGGCCCTACATAGTCTTCCATTTTAATGATTATATTGTCAGCTTCATGGAATTACTGTAATACAGACAATTATAACTACAATAACTGAAGTAAGTGGAATACAGATACTTTCACATTTGAAAATAAATTCAGAGAAACTAGATAATGAGGTTTGAGTATTTTGAATCCAATGAATAGTTTAAAAAAATTACTTTTGAAAGGTAGCAGTAAGAATAAGCAACAAATTATCACTTGGCTGGATATCAGCACAGATTGCAAAATCATATAAGATTATCTTTTACTATGCATTTGTGAAGTCCTTTATGCATGAACTAATACAGATGTAACATCTTCTGTGGGAGAACAACATTAGGGTGAGGTTGTGGACATGTTCGATGTCTAATTTCACCAGAGTCCAGCACCTTGCATGGCTGGACTCAAATATTCTTTAATGTACAATGAAACTCTGAAAAAAGACTATAAAATGGATTCTTAGGCTACACAAATGTAGGTCAATACCATTAAAATGTGCTCCCTCTTCAGTTAGAAAAATGTTTTCCTCGTAATTTTCAACCTCTTCAATGTACGTGGAAAAGATGCCATTTTTGAGCAATTTTGTGAAGCTAATAACTATAAATAAAAACCTCCTAATTTGTATGGATTCTCAACAGCATACAATTTGACCCTATTAGATTCTGCAGACCCTTTCATCTATCCACATCCATTTTTACCCGAAGTTGTTAATTTGTAAAATGATAATTAAGATTTTGTCAATTAATTTTTTTAAGGTTCTAATAAGTGTATTGTACCACTATAATGAACATGTTCAATTTGTGCTTGTATGGCACAATTTCTTCTTAGGCGTCCTATAATCTCTGCTTCATTATCCAAACAAGATTTCAACTTCCTCTTCAAGTACGTCCTCATAATTAATTGGGCTATTAGCTAGAAGGTACCTCGTGCTACTGAAAGGGTAATATAGCAGTGATGTTTTGGGATGTGTGTGGTGTCACCCAGAGACCAGAAGAGGCACCCCCAGGATTATGTCTGTGACAGGCTTGAGGTACCCTGTTTGTGCTTTAATAAGCAATTATGGGTAATCTGGTGACACGTCACTCTAAGTAGTGAGTAGTAATTGCTAGAAAATAAACAGAGATCTTAAAAAACAACTGCATGCACACACTTGTGGGGTTTCACTGTAGGTCTGGAGCTGGGAGTTGAGGTAACCCTCTTTGCAGAAGTCTGTTTGTCCTGAGAATATGGAATAAAGTATAAAATTAAACTTTTGAGTAAGCTCTCTGAAAGTAGTGTGCTCTCAAGATAATAATAAAAGAAAATAATGTAGAATAACTATTTTTCTCATTCATATTTGCCCCTATTTGAGGAATAATTGGAATCCCCAAGTATGCTTTTTTTTAAAAACAAATATCAAAAAGTATTTGTGAACCACTGATTGCTACCTCTTAAAATACTTACAACATTTGAATTATCTAGCTGTAGCTGCAAACTATGCCAAAAAAAATTCTTATGTTAACTAACTAAGGAGGAGTAATTCTGATATTCTTTATTTTCTTTTGTCCTTATTTATTTGTTTGCTTGTTTATTTATTTGGCTTTATCATTAGTTCAGGGATTCATAATGTACAGCACATCACAGCATCTGTGCTGGGTGGATGTCAAATTTCAGAACCGATCAGAAGGAACTACTCTTTATGTTCGAAGGACAGCGAGTGTGCCTCGTTGCTTTAAAGCATGCTACTTTGGAATGTGCATGGCTCCTTGTGATTTCCTCTTGTGTTCTCCTTGCCTCTGCCTTCACTTGCTGTGGTTATGATGACAATTACTGGTGAGTTTCCTGCTCCTGTAGGTGCTTACACATAAATACACTTCTTCACTCTCTGTGGGACTGCTCTTGTACCTCATGTCCTGGAAATTAATAGGTTGTGATCCATTTCTGTAGGGTTGCATTAGACATGCTCAGAGGAGCTGTAAGCTTTGCATGATCAGACCCTCTTCAACCACCTGGAGTAACCTGCGAGCTCCTGCCCCAAACACAGGGCCCCAAAATCCAATGGGTTTCCAGCAGACGACAGTTCTGAAGCTGCTCTTCCTTATTCATAATCCTAACTCCTGGCTTGGTATGTTTGGCCTCCTCTAATCAGAAACTTCAGCGTGGATGCAAGAAAGCATGTAAAAAAATGTTATTTCAAAAAAACCCCAAAACAAAACCCAGTAAAATTTACAGTACATTCCCGCAGCTCCTGCTGCATACCTCTGCCCCCCTCCCCCCACCTTCTCAGTGCAGCAGAAATGTAGTGTTTCAACAGGCCAGGCCTGGTTTTGCAAACACAAAGGTTTACTTTGATGCTGCCTGCACAATTTTATTTGTCAAGGTTTACATAGTAACTTCAACAACTGCTGGAGTATACTGGGGCATAAAACCTGAGTGTCGGCAGAGCTGCCCAAGTATGTGACTACTCAGTGTTACGTTGTGCTTCCTCACCCTCTCTCAACCTTGAAGAAAGGCAGTATAGTATTTTACAAGCTAATTGTGCTTGATCTTGCCGAACTGTAAACCAATAAAACATAAATACCAATTTTGAAATCGGAGCTGAAGAGCAAGCGGTTTAAATACTGACTGATTTTGAAACCAGAGCTGAAGAACAAACAGTTTTGCCCAGGCACGCAACCTGGAGTGCCGCATTAATTCACCCGATCTGTTCCCCACTGTTCCCTCCTGAGGTGTTGGGGGCTCTTGTCTGTGTCATGCCAGCTGGTGAGGTACACTTGTTGGGTTGAGGATGGCTCTTGGCCAACCTGCATCGCTTCCAAACATGTTGAAGTGACTAAAATTTAGATTTGAAGTGTTTAGTTACTCCGAGCCAGCTCTTCCAGGTTTTCTTTTCTTCCTCCCCAGTGACAACCCCTTTGGTTTTTTGTGCTGGAAGATGCAAAAATTGTGGACTGCTGCTTTGAGACTTGAGCAAAAGTTTCTGATGAACACCAGATGAAGAAAAAGCCACCTTTTGTAAATGTTTATATTACAGTTAAGAAATGATCTTTTCCTAAGCACCTGCAGTTTTAGATAGAAATAGTTTGGGGGATTTATTTTTTTTTAGTCCTTATTTGTGCTTTTGTTTTGACTCCTGGGCTCTCATTAGTTTGGCAGATGCCTTGGTCTGAAACCATGTGCTGCCTTCCTGGAAATATAGTCATATAAAAATGACTGTAGATATGGTTTGAGATACTGTATTCCATGTAGTTTTTTGTTTGGCGCTTTTTTTTTTGACATATGTATTCTATATACCCCTTCTTCGCCTCTTTCCAATGGCCGTTTTCATCAGTACCTAATAGCTAATTGTGTAAGCAGTAATCTTTAGTCATCTGCAATATTGGCATGTGAGCTTTGTAGAATGGACATTCAGTCTTGGTCTTGCTTAACACTAGGTATGTGGTCCAGCACTCTTAGGTCAGTGTGCTCCTTGTATGTTTGAAGGGATCTGAAGTCACTGGTGATCTGACCTGGAACTATCTGTTGCTAGCCAGTAGGAAATGTTATTTTCTAGGATGTGGTTCTGAGTTAGCACTTGCAGGAATCTCCTTCCACCTGAGATCTGTATGTCAACACTTGTTCTTGCATTTAGCATCTCTCAAAGGCGCCCAGAGTGTTTCTGTTCTTCGTGCTGGTGCTATCTCCCACCTTTACACAAAAATACTCCTGTGCAGGCATCTGCGCGAGGAGCTGGGAACTTGGAAGATGTCTTCTGTACTTGACCCTGGTTGAATATTTATCTCCTCTGAGGCCACCCTAAGCTGTAGGCTGAAGGGTCTGCTCTGCCTCTCCTGTCAATAACTTGCTTGTAGAGGAAAAAACCCTGCCAGACACTGGTTTAGAATAGTCTGATGCTGATGTTAGATATGTATCCTCCAACCTTGATCAGTATAAATTGTCTTGAAGCTTGACGGCATGTTGCCAGTGATCTCAAAGGACAATGAAAGCTTCTAACTAGGTCACTCTGCTCCTGGTCATGCCCCTGATCTGATGCAGTAGTCTGTCTCTGCTCAGTCCTATGCCAAGTTAGAGCTATAGTCATAGCCAGAATTATTTGTTTGGTCCTAAAATGAATGAATCCTCAACTGCCTTTGGGTTACAATTTTATAATAGGTCTCTGGAACAACCTGGTATTGAGAACTCACAATGGTATTAGTGTGTTACCTAGGAAATGCTAATTAATCCACACATATCATTTCCACGAAAAGCAAACGCTGAGTGGTTTATTAACCTTTTGTCTGAGGGAGGTGGAGAGAAAATGTAGACCTCACCATTAATCTACCCTCCCAGAGAGATGGGCAGAGAAGAGGTGAAATTGCAGAGTTTATTATTTCTCCCCAGTAAGAGTGCCAGTACCATATACAGAGTTTATTATCAACTTCTGCCCACAGGGAACTAGGAGAAAGGGGAAAAAAAAACCTCATTAGTGTCTGCTTAGCAGTAGCGATGTCAGGAGTCAGAGCTGTGTTTATTAATTCCCCAGTGCCTGGGAAGGGGGGAAGGCAGGCAGGCGAAGGGCAGAAGGAGGCTGGGGAGGGTGGCCAGGCACACCGCTGTGCCCTTGCAGGTACTATGGGTCCCTTGCAGGCACTCCTCTGTTTGCATGTAATAAGCAATATTCATGCACTGCCTCCCTCTCTAAGAAAGAGGAATGGCAAAAGCATTGATTTGTTCTGGTACAAAAGTCTGGGAGGTGCTAAACTACATTTAGACTTGAGTGCTATCTTCTGCAGGCATAGAAATAGTATGGGATTTATTTTTAGTTCCGTTTTTATTATTTTTATTCTGTTTATTCCATTTCTGTGGCAGGTTTGTTAACAGTTAAATTTATCTAGGAAGAGAGAAAGCAAAAAATCCTTTTTTTCTTTCTAATCTCATTTTTAGATGTAAGAGTATGAGATTAAACGGGTTTTAATTTTGCATGACCTGGTCACCAAAGCAAGTAATTCAGTTTTTCATTCCAGAAAATGTTGCACTTTTATAATACATCCATTTGTAATGTAGAATTGGATAACAATTTAAGTTACAGTAACCCACAAGATTTTAAAAGGTGCTTTTGTACTTTAATTCCAGTCTGCTTGTCCCCCCAAGAAAGGGGGTCCAACATAAGTAAGTTTTGATACTCATGTAGCTTACAAAAAAAAAAAGACTTTTTAAAATTCTTCCTAATGTACCAAAAGAGGAAGACTGTAAAAATCTCAGTTGGAATATTGAGGTAGATCTATCTGCAAATTCGGTTTAAAATCTATGTTTATCAATATGTTTGATTATCAATCATTGAGTTATATTTTAATAACAGAAATACAGATGTAAACAAGGATATATTGATTCTCTAAATATAGGGTTTTTTCCCAACAAATTAAATAATTGAACTTTGATTTAAACAGCAGTTTAAGTTTGATTTTCATTCATCCGTTGTGATTCCAGAGGTGTGGATGGCAGTGGCTCTGCAGGCCACTGCTTTGCAGGTTCTTTGCTCAAGCAGTTATTCCTTGGGTGATCATTTCATTATTATTGCATCAACAAACCCTTTTCATCTCCAGTATGTAAACGAGCCCAAGTGATATTGCATATCATATATAGGAGCACTGTGTAGCAATGGAAACCAATGACCTGTCTGAGCTTTACTCAAAGTTTCCACCTACATGAACCTGTAGAGTAGAATAGCTCCTGTCTTTCCCAGGAGTCTAAGGGATCTCTCAGACAATCCTGTCTCACCACTCGTGAAGGGATTTATTTCTGAGTAATTCTTGTCACCAGAAGGGATCTCTTTTATCTCCGTTGCTGCCAGTGGAGCTTGGTGGAGGAGTTCTCTTTTCCTGTCAAGTGCCCTTGGGAATTTGCTATAAGCACTGTGGAAGTGACCTAAATCTCTACTTTTGTCACACAATTAACATCTTAACTTAGACGGGAACGTGCCTCATTGTTTGGCAGTTATCTTGAATTCACCTTTTAACACCAAAAGCTATAAAAGACCAGAAAATTTACTTACCAACAGACTGCAGATTTACAGTACAGAAATAAAATGAAAATACTGCTTGTGTCTGCCAGTAATTTAGATAAACTCCAAGCAGTTCTTTTATCTGTCTCAAACTGATGGGCTTTTTGTGCAGCCATTTTACTGGGCATCAACCTTGCTCACAGATGCACAGCCCTTCCTGGAGGAAGGCCTGTATTTGAGGATTGCTACTCAGACTGGGGATGCCATTCAGATTTACATTCCCTTCCCCTCTCCAGATTTCTGTGAGTGTAACTTAATTAGTAAGTTGATCTTAACCTTTTCCTGCTGCTGCTTAATTTTTAGAAATGCTAAGAACCTTTGGGAATGGTTAGGTGGAGCTATTCCTGTCTAGACAGTAAATACAGCTTAATGACTGTCCTGGTCCTTAAACAATCTTCACCTCGTTGTGAAGTACACACTCCCNGGGGGGAGGGGGATAGCTTTGCTATCCTGACCTCTTTTACATAGAAAAATCCCCTTCTTATAAACAAATATGTGTATTTATTAGCCACCAAACCTTACTCAAATCTTTAAATGGAAACATGTATGTCAGTTTTTGCTAATGCTCAACAGAGGCCAGACAGTAGTAGTAAGTAGTAGTAAACAAACGCTCTCAGGTTGTAATGGATTTGTGGGGGCTGACCCCAGCTTCGTCTTGCAGGGATACAGCGGCAGGGTGTTATGCTTTTTCCACCCGCTCTCCAAAATGTGGGAGCTAATTTGGCATAATCTGCAGAGTCTGGAGAGTTATTACTGACCTCTGTGTTTGCTTTCAAAAGGCACCATTCTTTATAGAAGTTTGAAGCCAGACATCAAAGTATTAATTTTGACGGACACTGGATTTCTCAGAAATTCTGAGGGAGTTGTCAAAATGTGAAAGCAAACATCACAGAGGAAAAGCAACCAAATGCTGGTTTTAGTTACTTTAATCTATTCTGGTTTTGTATAAACACATTTGTGATGTTGCCTACTGCTGGCTGTGTACTCTTTTGGGCATGGAGATGTCCTTGATTCCTGTCTCAGGCAGTGTTTCTTCTCACTTCATCAGAAATTGGTCCTGATTGACAACAGACATTTGTGTTTTTAAACTGGCTGTTAGGAATAGTCACAGTGCCACAAAGAAAAATAGGAGACATATGTCCCTAGAAGTGTGTAGTGAAACGTAATCTATTCAGAGTAGTAGTTTCCAGTGGGCTAGCAGCAGGGAAACTTAAACACATGCGTGGAAGGATTCGAGAGTCAGTCTTCATCTGCTTATCCTAAAAATGTGTGCTTAAAAAAAAAAAATCATCTACAGAAGGCTTTCCTAGTCTATTGTGGATTTTACTCAAATCTTTGCAAATAAACTTCTGTAACTTGCTTTGCGGAGACGGTTGTGTCTGCTAATGTTCAAGATTAAGGTGCCTAGGTTTATGTGTAAAATTTATTTTTTTAATGTAGATTAACATATGAACAAAGTAAGTGCAGTACTTATTCATGTTCTATTACAGCCCACACAAAGAAAACAGGAAAGTTAAGACTCAAGGTCTATTCTATAATTCAGGGTTTTTACTGAAATTTGAAGGCAATTTAAACCACCTACTTATTTCAAAGGTAGTATCGATAGACCACCTGCTGTTGACATGCACTAAGAAAGATGGAAGGATGTAAATGAGTTTTAGTGATCTGCCTGCCTTTGAATACAAATGAGGCTAACAACCTCCCGCCCCGCACTCCGGCTGGCAACTCCCTGAGCGCTTTCCGCGTGCTTTATTGGAAGGTGAGTGTTGCCATCAGGAATTATCGTTAGACGTCGTTGTTGTTGATGAGTGCTTGTTAGCAGCGGATAATTCGAGCGTAATTCAGTTAGAATATTTCAGGTATGTCACCGACTATGTATTTCACAACCATCGTTTGACGGGGAAAAGTGCTTCCAGTGGAAACTTGGGAAGACTTTTCTTGCCTGCTCGTAGGTGGCTGTTGAAGGATTTGTGGTGGGGGGCGAGAGTTAAGCTGAATTCGGTGTAAGTGGGGAAGCCAGCCCGAGGCCCCCCGTCCCTGTCGTGTGGCGGCACAGGCTATCTTACACTCGGGTGAGCGTTCCCGGCCTGTCCGGGGAAGGCCTGTGACTGCCTTCAGCCATCGCTGAACGGCCATCAGCGCCGTTCTGTTGAGAGCACCACCAGACCCGGCCCTTAAATCCAGGATTACGGGAACGTCTGCTGGTTTCTCTTTTAATGCGGATGCAGATGCCTTTGTGACGAAGACGTTATTTCTTCCAGTGGCCTGACAAAAATAACCTTAGGAAGCAAACGATTAAGGGCAGGAAGAGCTCAGTCACTTTTTGGGCCGACGAGATAAAAATCTGAACAATCAGGGCTGTCCCTTCGGAATTGGGCGGTTGGCTGCCGGGGGAGGTTTTAGAACTGATTTCCATTCAAGAAGGGTCACTGAAAACAATGAAGAGCCCGAACGACATTTTTCTTTACAGTTAGCACCTCTTCTTTCTTTCTTCACATGTAAATTTCGAAAGCCTCCGCAGTGATTCATCTGTGGTTGCAGACTGCCAGTGGCTGTCTCCTCCCATAGTATCCCACATGCCTTTGAATATTTGCCACCTAATTTTTGTTTATGTGTGGCTTCAGAAGCAACAGTTGTAAAGAAACAGGCTACCCCAAATGACAGCGTTCACTGGTTTTGAGACCATAGGTCAAAATGCAAAATGAAGGTTCAGGGATGATTTGATAGCACCAGATACTATCCTAATGTCTCTGTATACTGATTTTACAGTTTAATTCGACACTATAAAACTTCCAAGTCAAAGAAATGTCTGCTTGTCCTTAAATGGGCAGCTATCACAGCAGTAATTTGCTTATGAGACGCTTTTCTTTCTGGAAGACTAGTCTGTCTCGGTTCCTATCAAAAATAAATCAATTTCCTGTGGAAACTAGCATAAATCTTCTAGATTGTTTCTTCGTGTTTTTGCAGCATTTGTCGGAGTTGCTGCTAGCTATAGCTGGGTATTGTCGCCTGATGAATTGTAGCAGCGGATGAACAAAACAATATTAATCTGTTTTTCTTAATCCTGTTTTGTAATTAAATACATCTTTCATATAAATTCTGTTAAGATTTGAATGAAAGGGGATTTATGGAAACATGACTTGCTTTTTATAAGATAGTTTTAGGATTATGAAATCAACACTGGGAAAAAGAAAAGTTTGACTTGCTCACAGAGCAGAAGATTTTCTCTTTGTTATTCTTGCTTTGCTGGTGCTATGAAAAAAATATAATAAAAGCATTCAAGCTGTGTTGCCTGTGGTTTAACTCTAATTCTATAGGCTGCACACTCTTTCTCCCCAAAATCCCCACAGCAAGTGACCTTGTCAAACAAAAGTGTGGAATAATGGGAGGCAGCCCAGGGACTGTGGCTCATTTACAAGCAGCTGTTTGCTACTGTCAGAACAAAGGCAAATCAAAGTTGCATTAACGGGGTATGACAGGCACAGTGAGCAGCTCCCCAACAATGTTCATCCTCTCGTGGTGTTCTGGTTATAGTATTGGTTTGCCTGAAGGAGAAAATGGTCATAAGGTCAAGTTAGACATGTATGTTTTCAAAAGTCTTTCAAAATTGCACAGATTTTTCAGTTCATCGACTATTGATGGTTTTAACAATATTAGCATAATGGCAAATAAATACATATTCAAGTGTGTGCTTGGCTTTTTCTATGAGAATTAGAGCCACGAAGAGAATTAACAATTACACCTTCAAAGAAAGTTTGTTGTGTCACCTGGCCTTCCCCTTTCCTCTGATTCAGCCAGTCCAAGGACTAAGGCAACTGAGGGTAACATTGGTTTTGAGTTCCTACATGGCATCTGAGTATATCTGGAGGATCACTGTCTTCTGCATTGCTTTTGTAGTTTACTGCTTAACTAGAACTTTTCTCTGCATGTTGCAAAATAGCACCAAGTTGTCTGACCTTTTGGTAAAGAAGGTGATTCAGTGACATGCAACCTTCCTTGAAGTTCCGTTAAAAGTGTTCCCCAAATCCTGAGGAAAATTGTGAGTGCGGTCTACTCAACGCAGTATGAGCCTATTATCCTGTATTTATCGGGAAAACTCAACACCAATAAGGAGCATACTAGATTTCTTATGGAATAATGGAAGTTTTTAGGCTAACAGAATCCAGGTCATGTTTGAGCAGTACTCCCTAGTCATGACTTAATGGAGTACTCAGTGGGTTTTGAGCCATGTGAATGAGGCTGTTGCATAACTTGAGCCTGTACTGCTCAACACCAGTCTGTCGTTCAAAATCATTACAAACTGGTTTTGCTGAGAACACGTCTGAGACAGGCTTGGGAAGAAAGGAAATTTGAACAGAAAGGACAGGAGAATTGCCGGACATGGACTTTATAACAAGGCACAACCATAGGCAGAACATTTCTCGGTGTTTATTGTACCTCATGTAGGGTGATAAAGGCTCTAGGCAGAGTGACTTTAACAGTCCCTGAAGTGCAGTATTCCCTGAGAAATACACAGCTTGAAGGGCCTTACTGCCATTATGAAATTTATAAATAAATGTAAGGAAAGCAGTAAGACTTGTACATTTATTGTGTGAGTGGATATGACTACTACATAATTAATAATTGGTCAAAAAGACCTATTTGTTCCAAATACCAGCTGAGAAATAGACTTTTGTATTTAGCAAGCATTTTACTCATAGTGTAAATTCCGGAATTGCTTGATTATTTTTTGATTGGGAGACTAGGAGGAGGAAGAAAAGAAAATGCTTTTGAAGGAAAATATACAGCAGATTTAAGGCAAATATGGAATACATTTTGGTAATGTCGTTTGACATCTGCTGTATTTCACAATTGAAGATACAATAAGCTCTTTTAGAATTTTACAATTTGAAGAGCAGTTACTTAATTTTCAGCCTAATTTGCAGTTTAGTTAGGTATGTTGAAAAGGTACAGATATGAATAATGTGGATAAAGGCTGATTAAGATCCGGTCAGTGTGTCTTCTAACCTTTAGAGGCAGCGTGCTTGAATTCTAAACCTTCTAGGGTAAAACTTTCAAAAGTGCAGTGGCTTGCATGCATACAAAGTTGTACTGACAACATCTTTTAAAGTGCTAACATGAATGTGAATTTAATTTAATTTATTCTCACAAACTTGCAGTTCTAGCTGTATGTGTTATAGTATCATGTACAGGTGCCAGCCAAGATTACGGCTCCATTGAGCTCTACTCATCCAAAAAGTTCTATATTTATCAGCATGGATAGTTTGTCGAGTTTCCTCTTTCACTGCCGTTATCAACTGTTTTGAAATATTCAAAACCTTAAGTGATACTGAAAACTTACCCAGTGTCCAAAGCACACTGTGTATTTTGAAGTGAGAAATAGAGCTGTACTTGTAAAAGTGTGCTTGCCTTTAGCTTAACACTCAAAATAGAAGAACACAATTTGCATAGGAAATTTGATAATACTAATCTCTTTCTTTGAAAGAGGATCAGATTTCTCATACTGCTCTAGGTGTCATGCAGTGTGCGGCAGTATTTTATCCTCACCTTACAGTCATGATATTTAACAGTAATTAAAGAAACTGATATTTTATTTTGTTGTGAATCAATCTCTTAAGCTCACATGACAATATCCTAAATTCCCTTCTGTTAATGGTTCTACTCTTGCTGGGAAAGGAGGACATTTTGTCCATTACTTTGCTTGAATAGTACTAACAGACTAGCAGATGGTCACTTTCCAACTGGTTTGCCTTGAAAAAAGAAATTAAAATATTATAGTGCCAGGGAGAGATGTTGTAATGTGTCCCTTTCAAATTAACAGGTCGTTTTTTCTACTATTTTATGATTGTAAAATAGCTCAATGTCACATAAAAGGTTAAAAGCTGAAGTAAATGGCATCATGGGAAATTTGAAATAAATAGGGTCTCATATGGTTTATGGCTCCATACTTGAACACACAAGGAGTATATTTCTTCCTTTGAAAAGGAGTTCTGTAAGAGCTTGCCATGTTAATATGAATTGTGGTCACAGCAGATTCTACTTAAAGCAGTTTTAATTCACAAAGTAACATTTTTTTGTTTACTAAACTACTCCTTGTAAAGGCCACTTGTTCAAACTGTTTGCAAGCTTCAGAGACAACGTGATGTTTAAAAAAAATATTGAAGCCACAGATTTAAGTTCATTGAATTACTCTGCTGGTATATCTTGGTGGTTACTTTTCACAAAGCATGGACTTTCAGAAATGATTAAGTTTTAGACTCCAAACTTACAGTATTACATATTAGTGCCAAATTTGTTTTTCATGGTAAAACTGCCTTCATGATGATGTTCTGCGATGTCCTAGTTCCAGCAGCAAGCCTTGAATAAATGTAGCCCCTTTGTCAGGCCTGCTGGTTTACTGCTATGCAGATGAAGGAAGGTGATGGGGAAGCCCTTGCTAGCAAAGCTTCTCACTAGTTACCCGAGTGAGATAGCCCTCATTTCTTCTTCTGATACACAATCACCTGTAGCCTAAAAATTCAGATTTTTAAGTCTGTAAAATTGTGACAACAATAGGGAATGTTTTGTCTTTAAAAATAACAGTGGTAAAGCTTTTAAATTATCAGTCCCATGCAGTTAGGAATTATTTATGTTATATCTGTTACCAAGTCAGTTTTTATTTTTGCCCTGAATGGGGGATTGTGAAATACATTTAATTCCATCAGAAACCTTGAAGCAAGGAGAGAGCCCCTGGAACATTGCCCTGCACCCAGAGCTTCAGCATCAAGTTTGTGTCATTCTCACAAAGGGGAATGCTGTGGTTTGCTATTACAGAGTTAGTTTTCAGCCTTGCCCTACCCTCCGAGAAAGAAGTCTGTTGGTAAGTTGCCTAAAAATGAGCATCACAGACAGTTTGTTTCAAAGCACCTTTAATTTCTTATTTCTGTTTACTTCCAGTCATTTTTGCTTGATATAGTTGGTAATCTGTAAGCAAATACAGAGTGCATTGCCTGTGTTTCTTAGTAGATGAATAGCAATGGTAACTGCCAAAAGAGGCTATTCAGATCGGTGATGAAGCCTGAAGATGTAATTTCCCTAAAAGCTAGTTTAGGCCAATTAAAATTAATAACCATTTCTCATAGCTGCTGCAGGAGAAAGATGTGGATATTTCTGCATGGCACTGTACAGGGACATATTAAAACTGTATTTGAGCTCAGAACTGTTTGAAGCTGCTTATCTACAGTTTAGTGGTACCACACCCAACCTAATGAGCCTGGAGCAGTCCATGGTCAGCAGAGCTGTACCCTGCAGCCCGGCTTTTCACCAGTTTGAAGTGCAGACAGTGCATTGGAGTTTGCAGCAGCAAGGGAGGAGTGTGCCAGCAGTGCCATGTGGACTAGGACAGTCATAAAAGGATGGGACACCCTTGGCTTCCACCACTGTGGGACAAACTGCCTCCATTTCGGTTCATACCACATGAGTAATGAGTTGGTTTCAGATAAAGAACCAGTAATTCCTTCCAAAAACTCACTGCGTGATAGCAAAGTCCAGGGATTAGTGTTGTAGAGAGTAAGTTTGAAGGCTTTTGTTCAAGACTGCAGGAGTCTAAGCAAAAAAGTGAAGACAGAACATCATGGATAGAGACTGCTCAAACAGGGGACATAAAAATTCTGCAGAATTGACAAATCAAATTCACCACCTGGAAAACTGTTCAGTGGAGAAATATCAGGTTGTTATGGCTTCCTACCAACAGAAGTGATAGAGGTATTTTTTTTCACAGTAGATTATGATGAAGCACGGTCTGGGTAATACTGGACTCCTCCAGCATGTTGTGTCATTGGGAACAGCAGTGAGAGTTTCTTGAGTCTTGAAGAATGCAAAATTCTTGGATGACAGAAATAGATTGTCACAAACATGTTTAGCCCTGGAGGTTCAAAATCACTGAAATTTAGCGAAAGACATAAAAACAAACTGGTTGCTGTCACTGTGCTCAGGAATCCAGACTAATTTTTCAAATAAGAATAAAATAGTGGTAAAAGTGCACCATAGTAAATTATCTGTAAATCAGCTAAAGGCCTTTTCTCTGCTGATAGATGCTACAAGCGTATTTTGCAAATGAGTGCTTGTACCCAAATGGCACTTTCATTTGCCTTTTGTGTTATCTTTTCTAATGGAAACCTTTATTTTTATTTTTTTTTTCTTTTAAGGTGATTGAATTTTAGAGGCATGTACAGTGATACAGATATTAATGTGCATTATTGTAATTGGCTGTAATTAATCCATAATTGCACCTTTCTAACTGGGATGACAACTACAGGGTCTTCAGTTTTTAAATGATCTAGGAGTAGTTCTTTCTATATGTGATATAGGTTTTATAGTTAGAAGAGGTATTTGGATTAAAGAGTATTTTGGGCGGATAGAAAGAGGCAAGAGTCCGTTTCAGCCTGAATTATCCTATGAATCTCTAATCTTACGAACTAGTGTTTTGGAACAAAGGGCAAAGATTAATTTGCCCAAGCTCTCCTAGCGAAAACCTATGCTATGATTCCTGGGAAGAGGAATATGGATGTGATTTGGACTAGGTTTGGAGAAGGGATTATTTTGTTTTGATTGAGCCTTCTCTGGAACAAGTGTTTATTGTATTTTATGCATTGTGTGTCTACAGATCTGTTGTACAAAGGTTTTTAACAATGTCCATAGTTTATGTTGGGATAGTTGATCATTACAGCAGGAAAACCTTGTCACACCATGTTTTCTTGAGGTGCCTGGTAAACTAAATAAATAGCTTTGAGTAGTAGCTGAACAGACAGAAAGTGCTGTTAACATGTTATATGCCTTTGAGGAATGAATAAAATTAAATTTGTAAATTACATTTACCCAAATGTGATCTCACGATAAAGTTCAATTATTACATAGTGGGTATCCAGAGTGTCCCACTGAGATTTGGATCCTGAGCTGAGTCCTTTGCATTCTTCAAGTGGTGAAAGAAACACAGATTGTTGGGTTAGCATACAGTGAAGGATTAAAATCACTGGGGTTTATCAGTCTTGTTACTTTTAATATATTTTCCTAACATTAAACTTACAAAAATATATTAAGGAATTTGGTTTTGGCAGTTGTTGCTTGGAATAGGATTAGAAATTAAGTTTTGTCCATTAGTAGAAGGACAAGGAGACCATAAATTAGTTGCTGTGTTTCAGAGAAGAATCAGTTGTGATTCTTCCTTTGGAAACCTTTCTGGGATTATTTTCTTCCCTGTAGTTACTAAAGGGAGACTTTAATTTTCTTTTTTTTTTATTTCCCACAATCCTTCCCTGTCTCCCTGGATTTTCTTTTGCTTCAAGTCAGCTGGGAACATAATGTACTTGCCAGTTGTTCCTCCTGTTTCCTTACTTTGAAGATACTTCCTCTAAAATGTGCTTCAGGATTTCTTGAAGGATGAGATAGAGTCACTAATACAAGTTTTTCCCCTGTTTGGCCTTCCTGGTTTTGAAGTACTGGGAATTGCTTATGCTCAAAGTTTGGTGTCTGTCCAGTGGCGATGCGTGATTACAGTAAGAACAGAAGGAAAAAACAAGTTCGGATATGTTGATAAAAGGTAATTATCATCGCAGAGGAAAGAGACAGCGGTGCAGTAAGCTATCTGAATGACTTGGCACGGAGTCAGTTCTTAGTCTGTTTTGTTAAGTTTCTGAAAGCCTTTATTTTGTCTCATACTTCCCTTCCCCTGTTCATCTCCTTCGTAAGCATCTCACACATCCACGAACAAAATGAATGGCTGGCGCCGGCTTCGCAGGGGACGCTGTGGGGAGCAGGAGCGCAGGGGAGCTGGCAGTGCCCAGGACGTTCAGCAGGCCGAGACACACCCGATGAGGCTGTTGGTGGCGGTGAATTAGAAACGCCCTTCTAGTAGGTGCAGCTGCTGCCTGCCCGGTCAGTCCCAGTCCCGGGCCGAGCCGGCCTGGTAGCGGGTGGCCGGCCGCAGGCGCGGCGGAGGAGCAGAGGGCGGGCAGGCTCACTGCAGGTTGCAGGCTTGCCTGAGAGGAATGGCAAAGCTCCTTTCTCAGTCTCTGACCAGAATGCATGATAAGGCTTGATGTCAAAAAGGGCAAGATTGGGCTCACAGCAATTATGGCAGAGGCATACTGGTTTCCTTGACAACCAGATTGAGGATTCTTTGTGATTTATTATTTACCACTTCAAACTCTCGTTCTCTGATTTAATTAGGGAGAGGGATTTCCATAGGTCGTGTCCCCCCCCTCCAAACGTGCACACCCCGCTGTGTTTGGCACACCTACCCCTGGGTTGGTGCTGCTCCGCACCCGCTGCAGGTGAGGTGAGGCTGGGCATTGGCGCTTGGAGTTGCAGGCAGGTTGCTCAGGCAGCAGTTGACTGAGTCAGTGGATATTATTTTGGGTGATGACTTGTTAATGTGCCCCTACTAGTAGCGATCTAGGCATCTGCATCACCACCTCCCTTTTCACCCACCCCAGCCTCTCCCCGTAGTTTTTAAAGGCAAGGTGTGCAACAAGTGGCACTGCTCCATTGTCCCTAGAGCAAGGGGAAAGGTAAAATCCTGTCTGCAAGTGCCAGTTTGCCTTTTCTTGGCAATTCACATTATTTTCTCCTTGAAGGCTTTATTAGCAATGCATCGGCCACTGCTGTGCAAACAAAGATGGGTTTTGATACTTGGGAAGGTTTGGGGGTTTTTCTTTTTATAACTACAGACAGTTGAATAGGTATTTGAAACAGAAATGCTCCCCTAAAATGTGGTGAATGTTGGGAATTACAGTCAGTCTGCTCTAACTTCACATGTATTTCAATCACGCATTGCCCACGTTTACGAAGCTGTGCCTGAATCGTGATCTACAGGGCCTGTTCTAAATGTAGTAATTCAGAATAGAACTTGGAACACAATAATACACACAATAGAGACTTTTATTCAAATGTTATCGGCAAATCTGTGTCATTAAATATCAAGACTGAAATTGGGTCTTCCAAAGGGCATTTTTTCTTAAAGTACTTTCCTGGGTTGAATATTTTTTATTTCGTATTCAGCATGAGGTGTCTGCTGCATTTAATAAAATAAAATGAAGGTCATAGAAGATCACTAGTTTCCCCGTAATGTGTCCCAGTAGATGACTGGAAAAAAGGCAGTGATTGAAATGGGTTGAGCATCTTCTGTGCAGGCTGTATAGAAAAATTGTGTCATTTTGTAATTATAGGGAGGAACTGTTATTTTAATTGTGTTTATTTCACTACCAATAATCTTTCAGCTGTACCACCCTGGTTTTAATTTCAAAAGTTTATACACGTTTTGTCATCTTTCCCACAGGGAGTTCCTGAAGTGAGTCAATAGGTGTTGCTCTTCCCTTGGTGGGCTAAACGTGAAGCTCATTGAGTCAGTAATAAGATTTACAGTGACCTAAACACTCTTGTGTCAAGTCTTAGCTCACTAATGCACCAGTGCCCCATTAGTCTGTTGAGGGAAAGTGACTGCTGAAGATGCTTCTTTAAAACTGAGTAGAATAATGAAGCTCATTAATGCATTTTTCATTAGAACAAGAATATTGAGTGTCCAGGTTAAATTCTGAGGAATCTATCCTGCACCCATTGAGGTTAATGACAAAGCTCCCAGTGACATTAGTGATGCAGGATGAGAACTTAATTGGGGTAATTAAGATTCTGCTTACCTAAAATTCCATATTATTTTCAAGTAGATAAAATATTACAAAATTACTACCAGGAAGAGTTGTATGATGTTGGATCTCAACACATCATTCAGAGGTTACAGTGTTTCAGTGGGAGATAATACTATTTGTATATTTTGCATTTGGTTCATAAAGTACTAGTGTAATCTTCTACAGGCTTGTGTGTGTGAAAACTGTCGTTGTGAAAGTCTGTTCAGTTCGGTTTTGGAGTTCAAACATTGTCTTTATTCTGTATGTAGAGATAACATGGGCCATACATTGATGAAAACAGTTAAGGATCTGGACTTCAAATTCTCCAGTGGCAGAGATGGAAAAGGGACTGCAGTACTACTGTGGGATTGCATAAATTGCGGAGACAGTTTCATTAAATACAGCTGGCTTTGTGGGTAGTACACTTACTAAAATCACTATTTGTACCAAAATAAATGCCACTTCCTTACTAAGCAGAACAGATAGGCTATCCAGCTTTGGTGCCTTCCAGGGAGTCTAAAGCCTCCGTTATAAATGATTATGTCAGGATGCCTAATTTAAACAGTTACCCTAACACCTGCTCATTCCTGCCTCCTTTGGACACCCCTAACCTTCTCCTTCCCTCTTTGGCATCCCCGGAAGATTAACAACTCCCTCCTCAATTACGCTGCCATAATGGCTGCTTTGATCACGCTCTGAGCTCGCACTGGAAATTATCTTGATTAATAAAACTCACCGCTGTAGAAGAAACAACAATGTAAATGGATGGCCGAGCGGAGGGACGCGGCGGGTGGGAGCAGAGGCTGGCAGTCAGACGGGCAAGTCTGGCATTGCTGTGCCTGGATGGCAAGGAGATGGCAGCCCTGCGGGACCTGCAGCTCCTGGGCAGCCCCTCTGCTCCCTCCTGGCCTGGTGGTAAGGTCAGGAGCACATCCCCTCTGACTTGAGGAAGCCGTCCGCCTCTTTGTACACCTAAATAATATATCAGGAGAACACGGCACTTTTGGAAGGAAAGTGTCATTTTAGGTGGTGTGGAAAAAAGTGGAGCAATCAGATCTCTTATACTTCACAGCTGCCTCCTCCTGAAATGCTTGCTTTAGATGTGTAGGGAAAGATTTTTTTAAAAAGAAAACTGTGACCTGGTGTGAGGAAGCACTACGTAAAATATATTAATTAGTGAGGAAATTACTTCACCTTCCACATCTGTACTACTAGTGCAGTATTTCTGTCTTGCTGGATATTGAGTTTATACTTGAGCACCTAATGACAATTTTTTTCTGTAGTCCTTTCTTTTATTATTGGTTGTATTAAGATCAATGAACAACTTTGGGAGCGCAGTCTTTCAGCTATTAGACCCGTGCTTCTAAATAGAAGTAATTAGCAAATACAAAGTTTTCCTTTCAGTATGAATTCATCCCTTTTGTTACTTTCTAATGTAAATAACATTAATTATGGAACTCCTATCACATAATTACGGAAAATTGTTTACTTTCTGTCTTAGTATTCAGAGATTTCAGGGGTTTTGATTTTTCATTTATTTCATTTCAGCGCTCATTAGCTGGTTCTCTAGAAGCTGAAAGCATTCTTGCGTTCATGTCCTGACAGTTGGGGCACACACAAACAAATTCCAGGATTAAAACCAGAATCCAAGTTCAGAAGCCCTGAATTTGTGTCCAGGTGGAATTTAGTTATCCTGTTGCTATATGTCCTGTGTTTTTCCTGTTTGGGGAAGTGGAAAAGCACATGGAAATGCAGCTCCTTTATGGGTGATGAACGATGGTGTGACAGGATAGCGGACATAGGTTTTTCCTTTATTCTCTGGAAGTGGTACCTGTGCTGCCATTCTTACACCCTGCTGCTCAGGGAGCATGGTAGAACTGCATCTAGTCTTTAAGACTTTTTCAACTAGCTTTTTTATTTTCAAACAATTAAATGTTTTCCTTCGTGCACTTTATTAGAGGATGATCTGAAGTATCTATTATTCCATGGTTCCTGGAATGTGCCAGAACCTTAAGTTTGTTGTAAAAACTAGGCATGGTACATTCCTCTCCTCTCTATAATAGTCTTTTAGAAATCCACAAATATTTCATAGAAGGTAAGGTCAGAAAAAAAGCCCTTCTCTTTGACAGGCATTTTCTGAGATTGCTTGCTAGCCTTGTCTTATATCTATTTGTGGGAATATTTGAAGTGACGGCACATTTACCGTAAAGTAATTCATCACGCTGTTCCTCTCCTTGTTTTCAAAAGGTATGACTCTGTGTTTTGGTTTAGCCGTGTCATTTGTGGGATCTTTGAGCCTTTATGTTTCTTCTTTCTACTCCTGAGTCCTCAGAATTGTTTCAGAAGCTATACTGAACCAGAAGGGGGGTTGCTGTGCTATTTGCATACATATATGCACTCCTTAAGCGGCTTGCCATCATTAAAATTACCACGTAATTTTTCCACTGTATATTATACTGTAACAATTGACTCCACCCCATCATTTTATTGAAACAAGAGAGTATATGAACTCTTACATTGTTGCTTGACTCCATTTCTAATGTGTATACATATATTTCTGTTTGTAAACAAGAAAGCATCCCCTTTGTAATTTTACAACTGTGATCTTAAATATTACCATGTGGTAGCAATCGCACAATATTTTTAATTAAATCTGTGATGATTTTTTTTCACTAGGCCTGTATTTGGTATTTTAAACTCTGGCATTTGTAGAATAACATTTTATTTAAAATAAGCCAGAATTATCAGGGTCCAATTTCTACATGTTAGTGAGATTCAATGTTTTGCTTTCTTAAACAGGTTAGGGTATAAACCATTTCAGGGAGCAATGTACACAGCACTCCGAGGGTTATTGTTGGCATCCAATATGTCACTTGCTGGAGTGATTTAACTTTAACCAGTGCACATATTCCCAAGGTAATGGTACGTGTCTGCATGGTTTCTATCAACCTGAGGTGACAAGGCTTTGGGTTTCTTAAAGATGGGAACAAAAGTGTATTTCTTTGTCAGCTGTTCCCTCTGAATACTGTTGATGGAAGTCAGCCCTCCACTCCCGTTCTTCCTCTTCCTCTCCACAACACATCATTTCCAATAAAAATTGATGGAGATAACTGGAAGTTTAAATTATTGTCAGAATACATTTTATAGAAAATAAAAGAATATTTATTTTTATTCTGCTACCAGCATCCTGTGCAGAGGAAATAAATCAACGGGAAATCCTGTTGACACAACATTTCTGAGACATCACCCTTTGTGTGTCTTAGCTCCCCATTTTGGAGATTGTTTCTGATTCAGAAGCTTCTCCTTCCTGACAGGTGGTGTGCTCAGAGAGTTCGCAGTTGGTAAACTGGAGATAACCTCCAGGAGGGGGATTTACAGAGACCATGGGGCTTATTTGCCTTGAGAAATTTTGAAGATGCAATGTATTTAACGGCAAGAAAGAAAAGGGTAGAGTGCTTTCTGTGAGCTGGCAGAGGATCAAGTGTGTATGATGTGAAGGAAAAAAGGAAGGAGATTCTTGTAGCCTGAGAACAGACATCTGGCTGGCAAAAGAAGAGAAATATCATTGACAGATGAATACTGTTTCAAACTAGGATAATTTTAGAACAAGAGGGCAAAGTTTTGCTCTCATGCATACAGCTCCCACTGCAAGGGATGGGAAAGGTGCATGCATATGAGAATAAAATTTGATTCTAAATGAGAACAGAACAACATGCATATTTTTACACTAGATATTTAGACTTTCATGTTTAGATCACGTGGTTTCCATCTGCCATATGTAGGCATAGCTAAAATGCTGCCAGGAACCAGTCTCTGGTTTGGTGACTTTCATTAAAGGAATTAGTGGTTTCTATCCAGTTTCAGTGCGGCTGGATTCAACGTGCAGAACAGTTTTTACAGTTTAGCATTAGTTAGCACTCTTGTGGCAGCCTCAGCGGGAAGGTGAAGGATTAAATGGGCATGAAGACCAAACTATCTCCTTTCCAATGGTGATTCCTTCAAAATAGGGTTGAGACACGATGGACTAACGTGGGGATGCATGTGTGGCTATGATCTGTGCTGTACTCGGTTGAAGGACTTTGGTCTGCAGGTCTGTAAGTGTAGAACTCTCTTCTGTTATTTAAAAAAAAANCCCCCCCACTTCTGCTACCTTGGAGAAGCACATTCTCACCTTTCTGCATGAGGGGTGAGAGCTGTTTTGGAGGATTTAAATGAGATCCTTGCCAGCTGTACACAGGAAGGATCGAGCTGTTACATTAAAAGGCTGAGATGCTGCTGCTCACTTTAGGTTTTGCTGAATCACTCAACAAGGTGCAGAAAGCAGGTAAACCCTGACGCTTTTTTGGCTGAAGAGAGCCTCACAGGGATATTTTTGAGAATTGCATGGAGACTGGAAAACATAAGAGGGAAATTGTAATAAGTTTCAGTGAACCTGGAAGGGAGGACCCGTCCTGGTGTGAGTCAGAGGGCGTAACTCAGGCTTCTGTCCCGAGTTTCATTAATCAGACATGCCCTGCTTTATGTTTATGTACACTGAATATTAAGTATATAATTACAGAAAATTAAAGCTGTAAATCTGCTGTTCACACTGAAGCTTGAAAAACGCTAAAATTTGACATAGATTTGGAAAGTTATATTTTTTCAAAGACTACATCACAATCTAATAAAAAGTAAAAAACACTTATGAAAAGCCATCATTAGTTACTTAATATTTCTGTGAGCTTTTATTGACAGCAGTTCCTGTTCCTACTTTGTAAGAGACAGGCTTCCAGCTTTGTTAGCCAAGTAATTAAAATACGAAGTGGTATGTCTGAGAAACAGAGCTCTAGAAACCAGTGTTAAAAATCACCCCTCGCAGCTAATTCATTCAATGCAATAGTTGCCTTGCTTCAGTGTAATTGATGTGCATGTTTAAATGGTGGAGTCTCTTCTTAAGGACTTTGGGGTTCTTTGTTGAAGTTCCAATAATGGCTATACTTCCATGTACCTTGTGTTGAGTTAATCCCGTTTTTATGAATGAGTTAAAAAAAAGGTGAAAAATGTCTCTTCTACGGAAATAGATTTCCTTCACTGAAATAATCCCTTTTCCCTAGATGTCCCCTCCTTCCAGCATCTTAAGAGAAAATACTGAGTATATACGTAAAATGCCCAGGAATACAGCTGTAGGAGAATATTTTCGAAATGATTGCTTCCTGCCTAATTTTCCCCCGACAGAACAGTGGGGTTTTGTGTGCCGGGCTGCAGCGCGGGCTGGCTGCGCGCTGGCTGCTGGCTTTCCCTGAAAGAAGAGCCGAGTGCTGTGAACTCCAGACCTCTGTGCAGTATCAGGAGCTCTTACTGTGCCAGTGTAATCTTTTAATAGACATGCTTGCCAGAATGACTTTTTCCCTTCAAAGATAGAATTAGAAAGCGCAGTTGTCATTTAAATTGCCTCTATCTTTGTAGTAGTTGGTAGTGATCTGTTGACCGGGATTGGATAATTTAAAAGCTGTTTAACAAAATAACATGCTTGTCTGTGGGAAATATATACGGTGCTGAGAGACGGGGAGAAAAGTCTCCCTTGACAGAGTTCATGGGATTCTTCAGAAACTGCAGGATGCTGAGGCTTTTTTGCAGAATTATAAAAGCTTTGCAGAGCCCATGTTGAGCATTTGCATGATTTTCAGATGGCGAAGTATGTTCAGCTGTCTCTGTGCTCCCTCCGTGTGTGCACGTACACACTTCGCTGGGAGAGGGAGGATTCTCAGCACAGTTTTCGTCGGGCTTTGCATTTGTTGAACATATATTATTGAAATGCTGCCCAAGATGCATCACTTCATCTTGTGTAGAACTTGAATCATCATGTTGCATGATTTGGTAAAATAAAAGAGATTGTGAAAGAGACAACTGTAAACATTCTGTTTGAAAAGATGTGCTCTTTTCAAAAGACCTTTCAGTTAGAGCCAAATAACACAAGAAGCAATATTTCCTTACTCACAGACACATATATATTTATTTCTGCAAAGATTTGTTTTGGATTCTCAGTTCTTCCAGTATCTGCATTCTTTGAAATAATTTTATATTTCCGTGTTGACTTTCGCTGTGCTTTAAGTTTTAATCAAAGGTTCTTTGCTTCTGATGTCGAGGAGTACTGATGTTAGCCTGTTTACATTCCACTATTTTTCCTGTGTATGGGGTGAACATTCAAATGTGTTGGTGGCTTTTTGCTTTTATCTACCAAACTTAGCACACTCTCTTATTATTGACAGCTCAGAAAGATGGTATGTGAGTGGGCAGGATGCTGTGAATTATTAACTTTCTTTTGCACTTTGACAAATTTAGGTTATCTCTTTCTAAAGACAAATCGTTTCCATGAAGGAACCAAGACAGTAGGATGGTAAATAAGACATTGCAAACTTACATAAAACAGTTTTTGGTCAGTGAATATAATATATTCCTGAAACAGGGTTCAGTGTTACATTTCTTTCTTAGGGCTTGTTATTTTTTTCATTTCATAGACTGAAGTGTAACAGAGGACAGATTTTTGTGACTTTTCGTTTAGACTTTTTTGTCTGTGTGTTTTTCTACATGGATCGATCAGTAAGGCATTAAAGAATGTATGTTACCACTGAAAATACCCTCTATCTTTTCTTTTTCTTAGAAGTACAATTTTCCAAAAGCAGTGTATTTTCTTATTTTCAATAAAGAGCCTGTACTCAACTAATTTGTGAGCAGACAAAATGTGCAGGAAACCTATGTTGCCAGGAAGCTTTTCTGTAATCAAAATGGTCAGCAGGACAGAAACCATGCTCTTTTTCTCATTAGGTATTAATCTACTTCCATTTCTGAAAAAAAAACCCAACCAAAAACAAAACAAAAAACCAAACCCAGCGAAAACCCAACCACAACAAACCACATACAACACTGATTAATATATACAAACATGAATGAATCAGAGACAGCATACTGCTGCATTTTGTAATAGACGCTTGCTTGGTTAATGCTTGAGTTGTGCTGGAAGTCCCAGCCCTGGCACCAGCAAGGTCTTTGCGCTGTGAGGCACTTTGTGTTCACAGGCAGGCAGCAGGAGTGGTGTCAGCCCTGTGTCATCTCTCGCAGGCCTCTCCTTAAAGTAGCTGGAAGGAAGGTGAGGAGGAAGGTTGTTTTTTGACTGCAGGAGGACAGCCAAACAAAAGAGGAGGTTTTGTGAGGTAAAGTAAGGCAAGCAGCATCAGGTTGAACACAGGATGGTACCTCATGAAAATACTCATGAGGAATTGCATTGGAGATTCAACATTACTGGTGACAACAGTAATTATTGACACAGCCACATACTTAAGTTTCAGAAGCCCTGAAATGGTGCAGAGCCAGTCAGCAGCATTCAGATGCCCGTGGTTGAAACTTCCATCCTGTGGCAGTGCATCTGTTTATCAGGAATTATCTCCTGAATGTAAATGAATTTCGGTCCTAAGTCATTGCACCTGTTGCCAAGAGGTATTTATTCCAATCACTTGCCTAAAGTGCATGGAGTTATTGCTTGACATTTTAAACCAAAAAAAAAAAAAAAAAAACCAAAAAAAACCCTGTCGTTTCAAAATCATTTGCTCAGAGAGGAGAAAATGGAGCAAAACAGTTCATTTTACCCTAAGCACTGCTATTTGGCAGTATTCACATTTGCACGGCACAAAGCTGCAATATTGATTTTTCGCTCACAGGGCCTCCCACTAGTTCTTTCTTCGATTGTCAGAGTTGCAAGATGGATTGAATTACACTTTGCTTGTTGATATGCTTATTTTTACTTTGTTGATAGGAAAAGATTACAAATAAAGCTTCAGAATAAAGATCACAGCAGCTTTGTTAGTGGACTTTTAATTTATTTACTTCATTCAGTTAAAATTCTTTCTGGACCATAGAGATTCCTTGGAGTTGTCTCCCCACCTAACACATGCTGTATTGTTTTGCTTTATTGCTTGCTGCTTTTGCAATGTAACACCTACATTACAATCTCAGGTGTGTCCTCTGTTGCCTGTGGAGTGATCTAACGTTGTTCTATTTTTTTTTAATGTTTGTCCTAATACAGAACTTCTCATGGATTCCTGCAGGGGGAAAAATTGCAGGATAAAACACTTTCATAGTGCTTATAGCAGTTGCTGTAGATAACGAAATAAGATTTTCAGGCAGCTGATCCCTGTAACAAACTGTGGAGGTCTTGTATTTGGATTCAAGGTATTTCCTAGCAGAAGTGAAAAAACCGCTGCGGGATTCAGTAAGGGTTCAGTGCTTCTTGCAGGTAGCTCGGTGTGGGTTTGGTAGTCCAGGCTCCAGAACAATCCATACGTCTGACCTGCTGCTGCACAGATGCTGTATGTGTAGCCACTGACACCTCAGCAACTGTACCCTATGCACCCCCATCGTTCCCTGCTCTGCCCTTCTGCCAAAATCTCTTTTGGACGGATGAAGCCACTGGACCTCTCCTTGCTGATCACAGCCACAAAGTGGGGCCATGCACCCATGTGACAGCACAAGTAGGGCTCCAAAGGGGCGGCAGGGAGGGATGGAGGGGGTAACCAGACCCCTGCCATGCTGGGAAGCCCTGCAGATCACAGAGGGTACAGGCACCGTTGCTGCCAGCTGGAGGGATGAGCTTTATGTGGACGTAGTTAAATTTGACAGGAGTGATAGTATGTAGGAATGGCAGTTACTAGCAGCATTATATTTGGTCCCACCGCGGCTGTCGTGATGGTAATTAATCAAAGGAGCTGTTGTATGCATGTGTGGTGGGGGCTTTGCGCGTACCCCTCTCTGTGCCCATTTCACGCCCTCACTGAGCCGTGAGCAGCTTCTGTCTTCGTTATATTAATTTGCTGCATGGGAGGAACATGTAGGGTGTTAATGCGATGGATTCGTGTTTTAGCTCTTTCCAGCTTTCAGCTCATGATACTTCAGCAAGCCTCTAATAATAGTGTTTGTTATTGCGTGGGGTTTGTGCAGCCAAACCAGCGGCTAGGAGTGACTCTGAGCTGGAACTGCCATGCTTTCTACAGCAGTACAGCACCTTCTCTTCTTAAAACGTACTGAAGCATGCTGGCAGGGTAATGGTACCCATTTCATGTAGGAGATGTAATGTAAAGGCAGACCTGGTTGCTGTGCTCTGGCCTTCCCCTCATGCCAGGGTGAATTCCTGCCCAGCCAAGGAGCTAGTGCTCTGAGATGTCATCAGGTCTTCTGCAGTAGGGAGAGATTAGAGCCAACCAGCCCCTCACGATCATTACTTCACTACCCATCGGATAAAAGGTGGTGTAGAGGGGCAAGCAGCGGCATGCAGGTGGACAAGTGGTTGGGAGGGTGGGCTCTGGGTGACAGGGAGCCACGTCCTGACTCTGGCATGATCATTACCAACAGCTCTTTTTGCAGTCCTAACGGATAATCATCTTCATACACCAGGAGTTTCAATCCACAGATGATTAATTCAGTAGAAGAAGTGACAGCCTCTGGTTCATGTGAAAATTTGCTATCAGGGGGTTATCTCAAGTTGTTCTTGATCTTTTTAGATACTTACTTCCTTGCCTCTTCTAACACATCATACTTTTAAAGAAAAATTTTATTTTCTTTGCCTTCAAAACACCGTAGAGCTCCAACTTCCATACTACTAGCTGTTTCCCTTTGCTGTCATAACTTGTTTCCAGGAGCCTGTGCTGAAATATTAATGGCCTTGTGTATTAGGATGTTGGGGTTTTTAAACTAGAAAATATCTATGATTTTGTTGAAAATTCAGAAAATACTATTTTAAGGACATAGGTATTTAACATTATCATGTTACCCAACTCGTCTTCCAAAACCAGTAATGCGCATGTTTTGTAAGAAACAGAAATACTGTTTAATAGTACTATGCTATGTACAAGAAAGCGTAGTATACAGCTGCAGGGGTTTTTTAACACAGTATATTTGAGTATAAAGAAATGCCTATAATTATAAAGACAAAACATCTGGATGAATATCTGGACCATTGTATTGTCTCTAGAGCATTTGATACTGCTTCATTACTCTTAGAGAAATTCCCTACCTGTAGGAATTCTCTCATGCAAAAAAGCATGTTAAAAATGAGAATTCCCTGAAATAAATAATGTCATTTTTGGGAGGGACAGAGAGGTTTTGTGCAGTACAAATCTGTAATTTGCTGGAATTACCACTTTTTTTTTTTTCCCCAAAATCTCTTCTGTCTGTAGTTTAATTTATGTCAAAAGTACAGTAAGGAGCACTGAACTCCAGCTAGATGAAGAATTGGCATGTATGTTTGATCTGGTGACACAGACATGTCCATGCTGGGAAATAAAGTAGCTAAGCAAACAGCTCTTCCTGGAGAAAGGAAGATATGGGTTTCGAGAGACTAGTGAAGTTGGAACTTGTGGCTTTGGGTTTTTTTGTTGTTTTGTTTTATAAAATCACTTCTGCATTTGCAAATCTCTGCTGCATCACACTTGGGAGACACTTGGAGACACGGTCTGTCTGACTGTGCCCAGAGAGGGGAGAATGAAGCAGAGAGAGGGGCAAGGTGGGAACAGGAACATGCAGTGTAACCGTGCAGACTGGCTGCCCTGGCAGGGGCTGGAAAGAGCAAAGAAGAATTTCCTCCTTTCCCAGATTAAGGACACAGCGGCAGTGGCATAGGGATGTGACAGTTTCACAGAGGGATGCTTCACTTAACATGGTACCAGGTCAAAGTGTTTAAAGGTGAGCTTCCTTTAGCAGGATGATAAGAGTTAGTGTCTATGTGACAGAAATAGTCCAATGCAATATATCCTTTAGGCTCAATCCCATTTTTTTCCTTTCTAGGTTTCAGCCGAGCAGCGCTACCGTTTGGTTTGGTTAGGAGGGAGCTCTCCTGCGAAGGCTACTCCATTGACCTCCGGTGTCCAGGAAGCGATGTTATTATGATAGAAAGTGCGAACTATGGACGGACAGACGACAAGATTTGTGATGCTGACCCTTTCCAGATGGAGAACACAGAGTGCTTCCTTCCAGACGCCTACAAAATTATGACACAAAGGTAAACAAAAATATATCATTTTGAGGACTAAAGAAGAAAAATGCCTGAATTAATATGATAAGAGGTAAATATGGCTGGAAATGCTGAGCTGTGATTGCCAGTTTGCTATTGAAGTAATACTGTTTCTATCTAGTAGTAGTGGAAGGAAATAAAAACCTACCATTTACAATTGAAGTGGGTTTTGGTTTGGTTTGTGGGATGGGTTTTGGGTTTTTTTTTTTGTTTGTTTGTTTGTTTTTTTTAATATTCTACAAGTAAATGTTCAAAAACAGGAGGATAACTGCTGGAGAGCAGAACAGTTCACTTACTTGGAGATTCCGTCTCCTTGTCTTTTACGTGGTCAGACAGAGCTCAAGATGTGTCCAAATGACTGCTGCATTTTTTAGTATCTTCTACATTCCCTGGCAAAGCTACCCATTTCTGACAAATGCAGTAAATCATTGCTGTAGTTCTCATGTATAAAATGCATCGAGTGCAAAATGCCAGAATGATTATATGTCATTATACCTGTGTACAGAAGCATATATTCATATAAGCACAAGTTACATTATTAGTGACAGCAGTTGTCATTCAGGGAAGACAATCAGTCAGAAGAGCCAATCAAACTGGTTTCAGTACAAAAGGTGCATCAGAACGGAGATGCACAGAAATTCCTGTACTATGGGATGCGTACAGTTAGCAGTCACCTAGCACTGATGATTGTGGCCAGCACAAATCAGTCACTGGCATGTTACTGGCTTAAACTACAAACCTGAATAAGTTCAGGATTGGTGAGAAGTTTTCTTCCCAGAGCGTTTTTTCCTAGGGTGAGGAATCTGAAGAAAAAGGAGCTGGGAATAACCTGGGATCTTTTTGGTGCACGTATATACACAGGTGTGAAAAGGGAACACACAAGTCATCTGCCCCATTTACTGTGTCTTGTTTGAGCATGGCAGCACTCAGGAACATAGAATCGTGTCTGAAAAATAATCTTCTGGTTTGATTTCTGAACTCACTCCAGTTGTGGCTCTTACAGTATCTTATCATTTTCAAGTGAATACATGGATGTTCTCTAGTTTTGTAGGAAAGTATTTGGGCTGGGTCTTGGGCTTCAATTTTCAGTGCTGGAGGTAAATTAAGGATATCAGGCCTTTTGTCCTGTGTTCAACCTGTGACTTGATCTGTGATCAGTAAGGGAAATGCCCCATCGCCAGGCTAGTAAAAAGGTAATATAACTTCTTTAAATCATGTTAGAATTATCTTTTTGTGGTTCTAGTTCGTTGCTGTTAATTAGATCAAACCAGATTTCCATTGAGACTGCAGCAGCAGTGTCATCATCCTCTAATCTGTCAACCACCTTCAATTGCTTTTGTAAATGTAGTGCCTCACTGTAGACTTCCTTGTTGTGTAAAATGCATGTTGTGTTTTGATCAAAGTCTTCTTATGTTCACTGCAAATATACAGATTAAGGTAGTCTGAGGCAAATACAGAAGCACAATCTTGCTTAAAGTGACATCAAACTGTTACTGGAAATCTGAAATTTCAATCCTACCCTTTCAATTAATCAACTGTAAGCGTATGATAGCAGAGAATATTTTTTAACATCTCCAGTCTTCCACTCTTACCCTTTTTTCAACAGATTAAAATAAAGTTGTGATCACATGTATGACACTGGTGCAGAGTATCTATGCTTAGAGAGAGTTTTTCATCTTTTCTTCCCTTTGTTTCTTTTTTTCCCCATGAACGAATGGCAAATATCATTTGACACTTTGCTTTTTATTTTTGTCTGGCATTTATAGTAATTTGGAAGTTTGCTTTTGTAGTTTTCTTTCTCAGATCCTGTCATTAAATAGAAAATCTGTCTCTTGCCTTGTTTAATCTTTTCTCAAAATTGCTAAATTTGTGCTATATTGCAAGCATAGAAGAACATTGCAAATTTCCTATGAAATATTGAAAGTTCTTGTATCTCATTTATTTATAACTGCCTTGGTGATCATAATTTTTTGTTGTCTAAGGCAAACTAGTTTGGTACTCAGCACATGTCCTTGATCTGATACCTAAAAGTATCACATCAGCTGTATTTTGATGGCAGCAATTGCATAGAAAAAATCTCACCTGAAGGACTATCAGATTCATTAGTTTGGTTTTGGTTTTTTTTTTTTTTAAACTGACTAGAAAAAATAACACATGATCTGTAGAGCATTTGATCACAGGGAAAACTTTTCTTCCATACCTTTAGAAATAAGTAACAATAGTTTCTGCATTGCTACTTGAAACCTCACAGTGTTTACTTTTGAGGACTAATGACTTGTTTTCATCACTTCAGCCAGCAGTGTTTTTACCACTGCATTTGACCGCTCAATTCAGTTTAGACCTTCAGGTAAATGTAGTTCCGTGGCAATTATTAAATGCTCCTCATTCATTTGCAACATTACTCCCCAGCTTTTGCACAGCAACTACATTTATTGCAGTTACAACATGAAAACACTAGCTTAATGAGATCAAGACTGTGAAATCTGAAGATTGAAAAATAAGATGAGGTTTCCAGTTTAACACAAAGCCATGTAATCGCGTGCCCTGCCTCCCTTCCAGAGAATTTGAGAGCGTCACACAAACTTTGCCACTGCCCGCTGATGCGTCAGCTTCTCTTTCGCAGAAGCTGCTACTAATCTCTTCTCCCTCCCTTTTCTTTCTTTTCTGCAGTTCTCAAAAGATTTTTAACTTAATGCTTTCCTAGGAAGCCTGACTCTAGACCACTAATGACTTCATTGCTTTGCTTTTACCTTTGTAAAGTAGTTATTAATTTTTTAGTCCCTGATTGAAATTACATCCCAATTATTCTAGAATAAAGTCTTTCAGATGTATTTAGATTCCATGTAAACTTCAGACTGGCATGGTTAAAATTAAAGCTTTGAAGAAAGAGGCTAGACCTTCAGAAAATCCCTCTCCCCTTTCACACTTCTCTGATAATTAACTCCAGCATTTGCGTATAGTCAAGTTTGAGCGATCCTACCACATGCTAACGTCAAGTGTAGAAATAAGCTTATTTCTATAGTATTTGGTGAGGGAGTAGTGTAAGTGAGTGGCAGAGCACCCACGTTTCAGACAGATCTTAAAATAGCCACCACACTCCTTGGTGTTCTGCTGTCCTGTAGCAGGGATAAATCTGTTTCCCCTTTGTTTAGAAAGAAATTAAATGAACAGGGAAGCAGAAAATGCAAAGCAGCCTGAGGAAATTGCTGTATTTGCTTGCTCATAAAGTGTGTTTGTGTGGCAGTAACCAGAAACTGTCACCAGTCTTTGAAGCTGATAAGGCTACCGGGTACTGCTCTTTATAGGCACAACAGAGATTTTAAAATTAACATGATAAAATTTACTTACAACCTAGTTGTAAGTCTACTTCCACTGTAAGCTGATTGTAGGTGGATTGCGTGAGTTTTCTTTAAACAGTCCCTGTGTTTATGGGGATGTTCAGCCTCAGTCAGTGACAACTTCAAAGCCCCTCTCTGTAACTGCAAGTGGATGGGTAGGGTTTTGTTAGGACCGACACTATGGGTTACAGAGATACCAGAGGGTGTTTGAATTTCTGATTTATTTCCTCTAAATGATAATAGGTATTTAGAAGTACTTCTAAATGCATATTTAAAATATATTTCAAAGCCAATCGCATATTGTGTAAGTAGTTTTATCACAGCACAATAAGCTGCTAAAATAGTTTTTGCATGCTGGGACCCTTCTTTTCAGAATTAAAAGGGGGGCAGGGCGGTGGTGGTTAGTAGGCATAGTTTTCCCCAGTCCTAAATGTTTTCTTTAGGAAAAATTTTAAATTAAAGATTAGAGACCATAACTATAGTTGTGATTCCAGTACAGTGCAATTAGGAGGTATATCTTTGCCTTTGTATTTAAATAAATACTTAGACAGTGGGACAGATAATAATTTTGAATAATATGACTGATTTTAAGTATTGAGACTTAGAGTATTAAAAAAAGGTGCTTTCCAATCTGTACACTGTATTTTTTGAGTAATTTATAGTTACAGGTATTGGTGGGACTTGTAGAAAATTAATGTATTTAAAGAAAATACAGCCTATTAACCATGAATCAGTGGAATCATTTACTTAGATGAAAAGTTCAAGCATTTAATGTGGACAGCCAAATAAATGTTAACTTCAGAAAGAAAACACTTCTGATCCTGAGACCAAGGTTTCGATCAATAAAAAGAGGAAAAATTCCAAACATTTAAAACTTTAAACTTTGCAGACCATACAAACATCCACATTAGAAAACGGAATCTCACAGTTGATATATTCAGGGTTTTTTTGATCTGTTACTGAAAGGAGGTCACTGCACTTAAATGGCCTTGAAAATCTATTTTCATCTACAAGTTGTACCATAATTGTAGCTTTATGTGATCTTTACTAAACATCAGTAATCAGTATCATTTTGCTTTTTAAATATGCACAAAAAAAAGCAAACCTCATTATATATATTAAAATAGTATAAATGTGAAAATATGTTAGGGTATAATAGATGAACTTAGGGAACTGTGATTTTTAAAAATACCCTTCCCTTAAAACATCGCTGCAGAAAAGTTAAAGTATTAAAAGAAGAATAAATCCTCTTCAGCAGTGAGTGGACTTTTTTGTTGCATGTATTCTGTCCTAACTATAGCACACGCAACACATGTACCTTCAATTACCATGTCCATCATGACACCAGTGAAGAGTTCATGCTTGGGTTTTTGTTACCATGATCTTTCCTCACATGGTAATACTCTTAACCTGTTACGTCCATCATCTCTCTGCAAGACAGCTGCTGCGCTTAGAGGCTCTTAAAAATGTAAGCAAAGTGCCTCCTGCCCCACAGAGTGATCAAGGGAAAGCTGAAGGAAGCAGCGTGTCCATTCCTTCTCCTAAGACTTTGGGTTTGTTTTAATCCTTCCCAATGGGAGAGTGGAGATGTTCATGCTTTTCCACCTATTTACATGTCCAACAAATACGTCATTTTGAAAAATCCTGTATATAAATGAGAGTGAGACATTTTTGAAAGAAAACAAAATGAGTTCTGCCCTGAAGAAGACACATCTCTCAAGTGCTCTGTCATGTTCCTGCTTGTCAGGTCTGCAGAGGAAACATTGTCATACTGCGTTAGTGTCCTTTCAAGTGAAAACAATTTTGGTCTGTTCCATAATGTGAGTGAATAAAGAAAATCGTCCACTGGACTCCGGGCTTGGATGGATAGTGGGTAAATCTCCGATTAATCTCACTCATGGGAGTGAAAAGGTCTAGCCAAAAGCAAATCTCATACACTCATACCTCGTGCTGGTGGAAGGCAAAACCTGCTGTGGGGTCACTGCCAAGCTCAGTTTGAGCTTAGAAACATTTTAGTGCCTCAAAAGTAGCTTCCTCTGTCAGGGCTCACGGTCAGTTCTCTGTGGTCAGTTCTCTGTTTGCGCTGTAGCATACTACACATTTGCATTTCTTAATGTGACTTAAAACCGGTTTTGCACGCAGGATTTTATCCTCTGCGTTCACCAACGACTGTGTGGTAACGGCAGATGAATCTTCAGGGGTCTGCCAGGCATAGACAAGGGCTCTGCTGACCCCTGCTGCTATCCTCGCTTTTTCCCTCACTTCTCCTTCCACAGGCGAAGATTGCCTCCCTTTGCCAAAGATTTCATGTAGTGAAAAGTGTCTCAAAACCAGAGACGCCTTTTTCTGCTTTCTGGTCATTAAAAGCTTATGTGTCTGTCCTTTTTGTGTGGGGGAAGTAGGGGTGCTGACGACAGGATAGCTCAGCCTGGTGCGGATAAGGTGTGCTCGCAGAATTGGCGGAGTTACTGTGGTATTTGATACTTATCTCATGTCCTAGGTCCTTTTCCTTGGGCATGCCAGTGGTTCCTGTTTCAGCTTGCTGACAGTATGCTTCACAAAACATGTACCATACACAATTATCAACATTAGATTTTTTTTTTAAGCATCCTTCAGAAAGGAAGGCTGTTACTTATCTGAAACAGACATCTTAGCACGGCAGTCACTCCCCTGAGTATTTTGATGTAGCAGAAGCCTAATATGTTCTTTATTTTTAAAGTAAGCTTTTTACAGTACCAGGCCATGGCCGAACTGATTTCTGTTGTTGTGTTTTGTTTTCTGTGTCACAGTAACTTCGGTATGACTCAAATATAAAGAAGAAAGCAGCAATACTCATAGCCTATTTTCATGAGCTAGGCATAATCACAGAGCCTAGAATATTCATGAAGCATACCGTAGTCCTTGGCTTTATTTCAGAAGAAAACAGTAACACCCATGAGTGAGAAGAACCTTATCTGGCACTGTGCGTTTTCACTATCATTAATCCTTAATTTGAGCGTAGTAGGTCTAGTTTACTCATTAAACATAGGAGGTTTTATTCATGGGGTTGTTCCATCATGGCTTTACTTAGTAAGTTAAATACAAATCCTCGTATTGTGAGGTTCTGAGCAGTCAGGTAAGGTGAAATAGCTGTCAGTGGTGCTTGTTCATTCTTTTGCGGTGTGTTTTATTATTATTTTCTGCAGCAGAAATTATATCGCACATGTGCAAGCACATAACGCGCATTGCTGTAATCACGCATTGGATGAGCTACAAAGGAAATAACAAAAGGATCATTGATACCATCTAATGACATTTAAAATTTAGATTTAGTTTACTTCAAGAAAGATTGCATTCATTATTTTACTAGGGTGTAGCTTGATATTTTATTTAGTGTTTTCATATCTTATATTTAAGTTGTTTTCTTTCCTTTATTATTGGCAAAAACACCATCAAATCCTTCTAAAGTCAGTGTATATCTTATCTGACAGTATGGTATATACACATTCATCAGTCTTTCCTTGCTGTTCATGGGTGAAATTAAATATAAATAACTCTACATACGTATACATAAATTTGTAAGTATTATACGCAGTTTCTTGCATAGTTGAGCGCCATATAAAATACACGCTTCAGCCTGTGATTTTCTAGGGGTTTTTCTTTATTTTTTTCCTTCTGTTTTCTGAAATGGTCTTTATTAGGTGTTCATACGTTTTGGCCTGCAGTTGGAACAGGTACTTGTTTGCTTTGGGTATGTGATTATCTCTCAGTAATGTTAACCTGAGACAACAGTGCTTAATATTCAACATCTTTCTGTTGAATGTTGTGTTCTCTTGGATGAATGTGTATGAATTTTATATAGGTTTTGAATTTCTAGTCTAGCCAAGATAAGTGCCTGGCTGAGTTGTACTCAGAACCTCCGTATTTAAAAATTCTGATTTACTTATATATTACCATGCCAAATTTAGTTCGTATAGAATAATACTGTAATAATCGAAGCTTATTAATTCCTCCCACCCCAATATATCTTCTATAATACTTAGCCAAAACAGCTACATTATCTGATAAGTTGATTTAGGACTTTACACATGTGTTCATATAGCCATTTATCTCAGCCCTTGCTGAGGAGACCTTTATTAAGCTGTGATGACTGCTGAATATGAAATGTAACCAAGATTATTTTTTTATTCAAATATAATTTAAATATTCATCAAAGAGGAGTTATGCTTGAAACTGACAGAGACTATTAACATCAAAAAATATAATTAACTGCACTGGGTATCATGAAGCAGAGTTAGCCAAATAGCCGAGAGGTCTAATTGCTCTAGAGTCTGAGAAGCAATAGTTTTATTTTATAGTGTTGCTGTGGAATTAATAGTGATGTGGTTTCCTATGTGAGGCAATTAAAAGCTGCCTGTTAAGGTTCATTGCATTATAGGAAGTCCGTTGAATATCACTTAGTAAACAGAACTGACATGGAAAAGGTACATGAAGATGGGCAGAGCAGGGTATAGATCGTAAATTAGGACAGATTAATATGAATTAAATATATGTAAGTAAATTATGGGTACTTTTCAGTGGTATAAAGGCAGCCGTAGCAACGAAAGTTAAAAGTTTTCATTAGTAACACAAAGGAAATAGAATTTAAAGATTATTACAGTGAAGCTGTTTAATTCAGAGGAAAGGAATAGAAGAGTAACATGGGTTTAAAAATTAAAAGTATCCACAGAGTAGTATAGAAAAGAGCAGATCTCATATTCTGGAAATTTCCTTCTGCGCAGAATAATCTCCTACTTATAATAAAAAGAACTTTCTGACCTTTGTGGCTCAATTAAGCTTTTTAGTTGAATTCAACAAGAAAAAAATTCTTTATTGAATCCCATAGATACTGCCTGTGTCCAGGCTATGCAGTCTAAAAAGGGGTGGCCATATTCATGGCATTTTGACATTAATGAGGTTGCTGAAATGGAAAAGTTTAAAGATCAAAGATACAAGCAATAACAGTATTTTACAGCACTTCTCTTTTTTTTTTCCTGTCTAATAATAAAATTGCAATCTAATTGTTTAATAAATGGGCCGTCATTACTGAAAGACATAGATAATTCCCCTCTTTGCATTTTATTTTCTACATATTGCAGAACAATAATTAACAAAAATGCTATGGCCACAAATGAGATGTCTTTGTCTTTTTTTTTTCTTTTTTTTTCATTCCCTTTCATATAATGACTGAATGAAAGGAGTTTGCTGTATATCCTTTAATTTAGTATGATAGTCAACTCCTGTGTTTCTGAAGAAGCAATCCTAAAAGCTAGTGCCGTACTGGGAAGATAAAATCAAACAAAGAATTCAACTATATTTCCCGTTTTTTATAAAGATTGGCTGCCTGTTTCATACATTATTTAGCATGCTTACCCTGTTTATATCAGTGACATAAGAGTGCGTGCTACTTTCTCAGACGAGTACTGTCTTTGCCGCTTCACAGCACAGTGCCTTGTACTCCCAGGTTTGCACATGGTGTTAGCAGATATTTAAAGCACTTCAGCCTAACATTTTATAGGTCATGATGAACTGAGCCTATAAAACAAGTTACTGCAATGAAGTTAATGCAGTCTTAAGAGTGTTACATAGACCGAATCCTCAGTATTCAGTATATTTTTAGCCTGCTGTAGACACATCAATGGGGAGGAAAGGTTCTTGTCACGTAGAATTTTTCCATGTCAAACCTGCTTTACAATACAATTGCAGTGCAGAATCTTTACTACAGATTTACTATGGAAAGCTGTATAATTTCCCCCAGTTTTTTTCACTATAATAATATAGCAGTTGGAACCTTTGAATTTCAATTGCTTCTTGTGCGCGTGCGCACACACACACACACACACACACACACACAAGCAAAACAGGTCCTGTAACGGTTTTAACATAAATTAGGTAGCAGAATCGTTTCACCAAGCAAGCTGCTCTGACTGAAGTCACACAGTTCAAACACCTTACAGGAAGTCTTACTACTTAATGGCACCAAGCTGTATAATGTTTCATCTGTCAAGACACGTATTTTGTTGCTGTATTTGCAAAGGCATTTATACATCTTTCTTAGTACTAATCTGTGATCTTTAACCTTACAGTTCATTGCTTCTCAGGTATCTTGCTGCTTGTGATGTATATCTATATGATGACGGAGCAATTTGAAATGTATTTAATACACACATTTTTCCAGCACCATAAAATTGTTGTTTCACCATAACTCAGATTTTATGCTTCTTTTCCTCTATTTAATACGTTCATTTAGGCTGAATTCTAAGTGTTGCGATAATGTGAGTGTTCTGAACCCATAACATTTCCCTGTTTACTGAATGTCTTAACAGCATTGAACTCAACTGTTGTTTTAGAAGCTTTAAGTGTTTCCTCATCTAGGATATAGTAGTGATATTGCCTTCAGTATATCATTCTAGTGCCAGCATCACTGGTGGGTATGAAAAACATCATTTACTTTGTATATTTAGCTTTCTTAGATAATTTTGCTGTCTTTGTGACAGATCCAGCAAAAGAACACCTCCTGGAGTTGCATTTAAAACAGGAGCACTTTGGGTGATGTGCTGTACACAGAACACATATGAGTTAGTGCTCAGTTATCATGCATGCCATCAGCAATGCCTTGTTGCTTTCTTATCAGTCACTTCCTGCTGTCAGCCCAGTGCTTATTTCAATAGAAAAGGATTTGCATCAAATGTAGTACAGTATTATGTATGGATAACATGGGGTTTTTAATTGTGCAGGCACATGAGACTCCTTCAGTGGTAGACAGTTTGATAAAAGGATTAGATCATGAATATTTTTGACAAAATTAAAGATTATCTATCTGTGCATTGACAGTCAAGCCAGTGAATTTTCTGATGTGTTTTTGAGTTTGAACCTGCTTGACTTGCATAAAAACCTGCAAAATATGCAGGATTATTGCAGATGTAAAAATAAGGAAGTGAAAGCAGTCCCTTAAACTTTGTTGGGCCTAAAACTGGAAGTTCCAGGAATCAGAAAGTGCACAGATTGAATCAATAACTTAATCTTGTAATTTCAAATTGCAAAGAAGAAAGTGGAATTGTGCTTTCCAAGTTTTGCAGGGGAAGTCCTATACCTGGCAGCCCTGCAAGCTTTCCAGATGATAATTAGATCCAGACATCACTGTGGGTAATGAATAACAGTGCTTTTGTGACAGGCATTCCTCTCAGAAGAAAAGAAAGTATTTGTAGTGAGCATTCTCAGGCACATTTTTATAGGAAATGGCACCACTGTTACAGAGTTGATTAAAGACCTACCAAGGGACAGCACTTCTGGAAAAAATCAGCAGATGAAATAAGAAAAGTTGTAACTTTATTCTTAGTTATTGGTTAAATGTATATAGCTTTAAAGCCATGAAACCCGCATTGAAAATGATGAGGAGAAGGACTTCCATCTTGCTAGCAGACTGCGCATTTATAAATCTCGTAAAATAACCAACTTGTGTTTTGGCCTCTTGCTCAGCATTTTGCTTCGAGTTCTGTTGAGCCGTAGAAATGAGTCACTCCATAGCCCCGTGGAATTGGAAGATATGCAGCAGTGGGCACATGGCCTCTGTTGATGAAAATTATAACCCAAAAAGGGGATATTCCCTGAGGCAAGTTTACAAAAAACAATTTATTCTTTTTCACCCTGTAAAACTCATCTTACATGCAGCCTCTCTTGCGTTATTACAAACTCTAATCCTCTGAGTGGGTAATTAACGGACCAGAAAAGCCATTTGTGGAAAGAAAGAGCCATAAGGGTGAAAAATATTTCTCCACTGAATGATCTTTAAGGAGTAAATAATTACAAGAGTGAGAGGTTTGGGATGACCAATCTAAATCTGAACATAATTAGGATGAACACAGTTTGAAAATCTAAGCAGTTGGCATGTGCAACAATTCTCATATCAGAAGACTAATTAAATATTTAAAAGCCCAAAACCCCTCACTATTCACAGAAAAAATAACCTGCCACAAAAGGGTCTGTAACTTTGCAGATAATTAGGAAGGGTTACAGGGGGAAAAAATCACAGATTGGCTCCAAGGTTCTGCAAGGTCACGTCTTATTATGGTGTATCTTTTATATGGTCTGATAACAAGTTTCTTGCTAATTTAATCTTAAGTAGGGCATCCCATAGCGATTTTCCATTTCCCTTGTTAAAAATGTGATCATTTTTCTATATGCAAACTGCAATAGGTGAACATTTTTATAAATAATTGCTCCAGATTGATACAGGCTATAATATTTTTAGTTATTCAAGGGGAATGCATGTGTGAAAGTTCAGGTAGGGTTGCCCCCTCTAGACACACACACACACTACCTCCATTTGAAATTGTCCTCATCTTGTGCATTGTAGAGGGAAACTGGAGGACCCTATGAAATGTTGCCACAGCAGCCAATTCTGTAAGTTAGGAAGTCTTACTTTCCTGTTAGAGCTAAGATACATTTGTGTCGAATGTGCATTTCTGCAAACAAAAGAGCTGTGTTAAACTCAAGAGACCCATAGCGAGTGAAGCTGACTTTGCACTGAACTGACCTGGAGTTGAAGTGCAAACACGAAAAGTGTACAGAGGCTTCTGCCTTTCAAAAGTTGCAGTAACAAATCACGCCTGTCATTTGAAATACCTTATTTTAGTAATTAAAAATTTAATTTAAATGGGTGATTTATTAAAATGTATTTCAGATTTGTGCAAACTAACGTGAAGGATAAATGTACACGTTTTCAACATTGTAATTCTTCAAGTTACTCATTTAAAGATGACTCAGAAGCTGTCTTAAATTATATAACTTTTAACTACATTATCAATATGCTGCATGCCAAGCCATGGATAAAAAAAAAATCAACATTGGTGCGAAAAAGAGTTTTACAGGATTTTTGCTCTTATCCTGTGCACTCTACCTAGGAGTCTCTTCTCCTGCAAGTCAGTTGCAGGGTTATGCCTAGGGATCAGGCATATGCTTTGGGATTCTCACCTGGATTTTCTATACACTCTGCAAGCACTGTGCCTCAGAAATAAATGCCCCTTCATAAAGCTGTAGTATTATTACACAGACCTGTGTTTCCCCCTGAAACCAGCTCAGCCCACAAGGCATGATGCTTGCACTCACTCTCAGTGTGAATAATCTGTGTAAATTGCTTAGATATTATATTGCTGCTCTACTGAAGTTTTCATTAGTAAATAAGCATAGCTGCAGGCTATTTATTTTGTCTAAATGGTGAAACGTTTAATTGGATCTTTTGAACTGATTACTTTTCAGCAGCATGGATCTGCTGAGATTAGTTGGGGTACTAAAACATACACAGTCTGTAATCCCAGGCTACATTTTGCTGGCAGATAGGCATGTGCGTAAATAATATGACAAGATTATGAACATGAGTTTATTTCCATTTCTTCTTGTTCAGGTGGAGTTACATTAGAAACATTCTCTGTGAAAATCAGATCTTTCCTGTGCCATACTGTTACAAGGTCTTGGTTTGTCTCCCACCTAGGCAGGCCTCACCTGGAGATTGTTACAGTTACTTTGCAAACTTCATCACATCTTTTGATTTCTCCACTTTTCCTGCCCTTGCTTTTCAGTCAGCTCCTCACAGGCTGTGGTACTTCTAGCAGGCCTTTCACAGAGGTGGTATAAAGTAGTAGGGATAGAAAGATGCGATAATAAAAGCACTTAAAAATTACCGAGAGAGGGCAGGAGTTCTGTATGCCACTGGAATCTACATTTCCTTTTCCTTGTTCGTTTTTTCCCTTCTCCCTATTTTATCTGATGCTTCAGTTTCAGGTTAATAATAACTCCGTAACAATTACATTTACACTAATAAACAAAATACTGGAACAGTAATGAATTGTAACAAGAAAAAAAAATGTCCCTATTAGCTGAGATGTGAGAAGATTTGTCGTTTTAACAGTGATTGCTTTGAACTTAGAGAACATGAATACTAAAAAAGGCAAACGGGTCATAACTAAATTTATTAAAAATGTTAGAAGAGGTTGAAAGCAAGAAATACTCTGTTAAATTACTTTGCCATACAAGCCCAATACACATTCACTGATAGTGAATCCAGCTGGGTAATCCTGAGAAAGGGCCTGTGGGAGCTGCATATTTTCTGTTGTGTTTTATCGTCTGTTTGGAGTTTTCATCCTTAATGTGTACCCTTAGACTCCCACAAGATTACATTGTATAAAGAAAACACAATTAAATATTATTGTGTATTTATTGGGCAAATGGAAACAATGCTGTGGTGGTGCACCTTCTTCTACATTGCTAATTATACACCATTTAGCTTCCTTATGTCATGCTTATTTAATAATTAGAAAGATTCAACAAATCATCAATACTATACTTAAAAAGAAAGTAGAAAAATTTGTCTCAGTGTTCCTCATCCCCCATCCCATAGTATTTTTCCTTTGAAGCCACAGGGCTTACTGGTGTAATGGTCTTGCTGCCATGTGCATAGAAAATCCCAAGGCTGGATTGTGAATTTTCAGACCTACTTCTAGCATGCCTCACTACTTTAGCGGTCACAGGAAGATCTCAAATATTTAGACACAGTTCTTATGGCCAAATTCTGTTTTCATACATGCTCATGTTTCTCCCAGATTATGAAAGCTGCCACCACAGCACTAAATCTGTTTTCCCTTTGAGCTAGGTAATATTGGGGTTTTTTGCCTCCCCCACCACGGCTTGTTCTCTCATAACATTTTTAGAAATTCTAACCCAAAAAGACTTTTTTAAAAAAATCTAAAATATGAGGAAACAAAATATGTAAACAGACCTGTTAAAAAAATAGATTTGCAGAATTGCATGTCTTATCTTTGAGGACACATGACTCTGTAGGGATGCTGTTGTAGTGTTGTGCTACTGCAACTGGGATTGCGAGAGCCCTGTGGATATTACAGTGTTGGCCAGTAACACTGCTTCAAATCAGGGCTTTATAGCAAGGCCTGGGTTCTTTAGCAGGTCTTTTTTTTCAGGCTTTGCTTAAGCTCAAGTTGCTAACTCATTAGGTTTCAGTGTGTAATAATTTATTTCTTGTGAGGTGAATTTGAAACTCAGAATTTAAAAACATTTCTTTAAATAATTTTATCTACTGTGGTATGTGTGTGTGCATGCATATGTATCTATACACCCCAAAAATAAAATCTCTGTTCTCTATTTTATATGTAAGTTTTGTACATACTTTCTAAAACAATTAATAAAACATAGCATTTAAGTAATATGTGACATCTTCATACATATGTAACTTTGACTTTAATAACAGGAGTGGAGGTCCAGTGACTATGCCTACAAAAGCAGAAGCCCGTCTCACGTGGCAGTTATAGACCATTAGGAATACATATGTAAAGAGCCATTTACTCTGGGTAAAGAGGTTCCGGAATTTTTCAATTTAAAATACGCTGTTGTTAAAAGTCGATACACGAAGTGTAGTCATCCCACATTCCCCTCTCTTTTTACTCAGACTGCAGCTCACCCAGGGTGAATAAGGAACAAGAAGACCATATGGAGTATGTGGTGCTACAACTCAGTCTTTATGTTCTTCAAGTGGTGTTTAAGCAGGTTGCTGCAGGCGATATGCAGGAACATGTCATCATGCAGGCTTTTAAGTATTTAATCAATATGCTGAAAGAGAAACATTGTCAGATCTGACTTAGAAGTTTCAAAACATACCAACATAGATTTTTTAAAATGTATTGACAATTTTATTAAAATTAATTTTATTTATAAATCATGCCTTTATACCGTTATCTTTTTTTTTAATGTCAAGTGCACAAGAGTGTTTTCTATGTTAGCCAGTTTGCCTTACTAACTGGCACTCTGCTTTCACAGAAATGCAGTGTTAGGAACACCCAGAATTATTTTGATAGCCCACTTCTGGCTAGACATGAACTCATGTCCTTTTCAAAATAACATTGATGATTCTTTTATGTTGCTATGTTTGTCGAAGTGTTTTATGAAAAACAAAAGCATTTGAAGATGAAATTGTAATGTGGGCATTATTTCCTACATCAACTTTGCAAGCCATTTCGAAAGGAACTGTGTGTATATTCATGTGACTGGTGACTGTGTAATGCTAACATCTCTCCAAAGTCTGCCTCTCAGATTACAGTACTTCACTTTCTGGTCTGGTCATGATATCCTGTGTTTTTCATTTTAATGCTGGAGTATTTGTTCAAGTCCATAGATTTTGCATTTTTAATCTTCCTTAGAACAGTGGTGAATAATGGCCCTTGGCAGGAGATAATGAAATTTTCTTAATTTATATTTTCAAGCAGAAGCTTCAATTGAAAATGGCATCCTGTGGCCTGGAGACATAGCTCTAGTGCAAGTTTCAGGGGAGCTGTAATAATAACACAGTGCCAGCGGTGACGGGGAATGATAGGACAGTGAAGAAGTAATTTAAGAAAGAAAAGAGAATGTACCAAAGCTTTATTGTAGCATATCTAATGATCTGCTGAAGATTCCCAATAGCTTTTGGAGCATGACAGGAGAAACTAATGTTATCTTGCCAAAACAGAAGCCCCTGCTTAATCAGCAGAACAAGATTATTGATTAAAACACCTCACACAATAGATTGCACATGGAATCTCATCTCCATACATTGCACGTGGAAAAGTGCAATAATGAGCATAAGATAATAAAAAAGGAGCAAAAGCAATTTGTTGGGAATTGTACAAGTCAAGATTAGAGTTGAAATGCAAACAAATTATCATGGAAAGTACAGCTGTCCTTAAGCTGAGCACAGTAGGGGATGGATGCAGCAGGGATATGGCTACATCCCAGGCAGAAGGTACTTGCTAACAGCCCTGCTCGAGCTGCTTTTCTTTCCTTTTTTCTTCTGCATTCATCTGAAATGTGAAAGGGCCATTCCTCATTTGCACAGTCTTCTTCCTGAGGTGAAAGGAGTTCAGACATTGTACTGTAACTGTTAATTAAACACTCCATTTGATTTTTAGATTACTCTAAGTGATGCATCTGCATTATGAAAATGTAACCTTTCTTCATTCATACTAAAATACTGAAGAAACAGCGTTAGAGTACACAATCGCTCCAAGCACTGACGAGAGTAGTGACACTTCCTACATTTCCCCTTGCAAAACTCTTGCTGCTGCTACCACAGGAACCTGAATTATCCTTCAACACCACAGTTAGTCTTTTCCTAACTAGGTTTTCAAATTTAATCCATATATTACCTTCCCCAAATCAACTGTTACTGAGTTTGTATAGAGATCTTTGCAGATATCCTTATTTCCTTGTAAATGACAGTCATATCATAAATCTTTGTGAATATCGTGAATGTCTTAGGCGTGAAGATAACTCTTGGTGTGAGATCATATGAATGTTAAGATTGCACAAAATCTGAGAAAATGTGTATAATAACATATGCTGGGGAAGTATGCAGTCCAACTAGATTACAGAACAGTTAAAAGGTATTTAAAACCTACAGAAGACTTAAGCACTAGATTACAGACATTGAAACACTAAAGTGTTTGTTATTTGATTTCATAAGTGTGCAGAAATTAGAGCTGGTTTGTATCATGTCTTTTGTTGGAACAATTCTAGAAGAGTCTGAATATATCAACCAAACTGGCTATATGTTGTATTAAAAAGTTGGTTAAAATGAATGAGGGACTTAATGTTATTTGCCAGTTAAGGTTTTTGGGGTTGGATTTTTTTTTTTCCTGTAATCATGTCTAGGCCATCTTTGCAAATCATTAGGAACTTTATTCGCACTGTAGTTTTTGTTTTGGAGAATCCTATGAAATGGCCACACTCAGAAAGGGCTTGCCCATTACTAGAAGGAATGAAGTGGGTCACAGGATTGTGTTGAAGGCTGTAACACTGTAATATTCTCTTCATTGTGCGCAACACTTTAAAGTATAAAGATTTCTCAAAATGATGAAGATCTGCTATGGCAGCGATGCGATAGCTTTGACAGTCTGTAACCATGTGGGATAATCTGCTGTTTAGAGCTATTTTATGGAGTGTGTACTATCTTTTGTCCAAAAAAACAGACTCCTTGCCTTAAAAAAGCTCAACTGAAACCTTTATCAGTTTATAAAATGGTCTTTGCAGGCAGCAGCAGAACTGGAGGCCAATAACTAATAGAGAAGTTAGTATCCCTGGTTTTACAAGGAGGGAAAGCAGCAGACAGAAAACTTTCATTTATCTGGACGACAAATCACAGCAGTGTAAATTCTCTGGATTGCTTGTCTCAGAACTGCCTCTGCAAAGTCCAGTTACTCTTCATCTCTTCTCTGTAACCCATGAATTAAGATTGACAGTTGCTGTAGTTACTGTCAGGTTTTTGTGAAGGTTTCACAATTTCAATTAAAATTTGACCTTGAACTATGTAACAAGTAGTTGCCTGAAATTTCCATTTTTTACATTTCAATATTCTAATCAAGTGTCTTTAACTTGAAATTTTAAAATTTCATGAGAAACAGAAACTTACATGACAATTACTCATGTTATATAAAATGCATCCAGCAGTGCAGCAAAGTCAGTAATGTGAATGTAAAAAGCTAAAAAGAGTTAAAAAAAAAAGTTAAAAAAGAGGTACCTTCTATTTATTCAGATATACAAGGAGTTGCACTTCTTAGGGAGGTGGTAGTGCAGTGCTTTGTGGCATTACTGTGTACTGCAGCAGTGGGCATAGCTCATTGTTTTGGAATTGGAGTCTCCTTCATTTTGGCCAAAGATGAGAAAAAGGTGACCAGTTGGAGTCTTGCACAAAGAAACCATCAACAGTATTTAGAAGGTGAACAAATTTGTGTAAATGGCACTCAGTGTTTAAAGTTTGACGCTGTCACTTACTGTACAAAGAAAAAAATAATTCATTTTCTTCTGAGTTATTATTATGCCGCCTTTGATACAAGCTACCATGAAGTTATTCTCAGTTTCCTGACTGACAGCAACCTTATGAGTCTTTCACTGGGGGAGAATAAAAAAGGAGAAAACAACTTCTCATAGGGAGACAAGAGTCCATCTTTTTCGTAAGATTTACAAATACTGCTAGTAAAATATTTTTTTTCCCCACAGCTAAATATGACCTTCATTGGTTTCATTCGCAAGCAATTTCTCCCAATATGTATCCATTTTATTTTGTATCAAATCAATATTTCTCTCTTAATTGCTGCTCATTCAAGTGTAAAATGAAATTTTCATACATCTCAAAGCTCTGGAAACTGCTATACTGAATGATGCACTACACAAAGACTTTGTAGGAATTATTTTGGCTTCAGCATAAGGTTTTCACTAAAGAAACAGAAAGGAATTTCAAGAAATTAATTACCAAATCTTACATCTGAGCTTTTCTCATGCTGATTAATCTGGTTCAACCCTGTGCCCTAAGTGTGGGGCATAAAAAAAAAAGGAAGTATAAGGGGCTTAGAACAGAGATACTTTTGAGGTTTTGGTCCATGCTGTCTTGTGTGTCTACAGCCTCCTCCTGCACAACATGTACAAGAGCAGCACTTTGACCCTCATGCAAGTACAAAGAAGTGGCTGTATTGTGTATTTTCAGTGCTGCAGATGCAGGACATTGATTTCTGCTGCAAGTTAGCTGCACATTTCATCACTTCAACATGGGTCTGAAAGCCATTGGATGCATCATACTCATTCCAGGCTCCCTAATATATTTCACGAGTTGTTGCACTGAATGATGGTGCTCTTGGGAGTGCTGTGGTGTCACCTGTGCAGTAGCTGTACTGGGGCCTGCCTGGAAAGTCACTGCCACAGGCAGCACAGAGGTGACAGGTGAAATCACCACCCTCTACCTATATCTGTATATACAGAAATCCCTGCTATTTCCAATTATTTCTCCAGTTATGAACCTTATGAGGCTAGAAATAAGAGGTTTAGGAAAAAGAAAAAGGAAAAGAAGAATTAGCCAATAAAGTCAGAATAGTTGTTATTCCCAAGTTTGCTCAGCAAGAGGCACAGTATGTACTGACAAGCTCGGTGTCAGTTTGATTAGTATATAAAAAGGAAAGTGATTTATATCAGAGTTCTTCAAATGTGCTTGCTCTACCTTTTATGAGATAGCATGAATTATTCTTATACCTGTTGGCAATGTACAGCTGTGGAAAGCTGTTGATACAAGATAGATTATTTTAGCTTGGGATGTGGTATTCAGGGAGTGTGGGAAGTAGTAGGGCAGTAGAGAAGTTGATGTACAGCTGGAGTCAAAGGCTAGACTATTACTTAAGTTCAGACTTCTGTTATTCAGTTTGCTGACAAACTAAACTAACCCCTGAGAAGATCAGCCAAGCTCTTTTTCTTTTAGTCACCAAATTCCCTGACCTCTTTTTTTCTCCTTACACTCCCTTCTGAGTATTTTTTCTGTATCACATTTTGGCCATCTCTTCAGGGTTTGGTGAATGTTTTTCTGTTGTTAACTTCCAAGCTTCTTTTTTTTTTTTTTTCCCTTCTGGAAAATATAAAAAGCAGTAGAAACTATTATTGTTGTTATGGTTATCATCATCATAATCACTTCAAAAGCCATTATATTCAATATACCCTCACTCATGGTGAGAGGCATTGTAATTAAGTTCTTTGTATCAAAATGCATTGGATTCCATCATGAAGCAAATAATATATATGTTTCTGTATTTAGACTCCTTTAGAGTACTTTTTTATTAATTTTCTTGCAGTTCATCTTCTTAACTTTTTTCTTATTTCCTCAGTCATTCTTTATCTCCTCCTGTAACCTAACAGAGGAAGCTTAGAGTGCAACAGTTGCTTCTAAAATAATTAAGATGGAAATGCTCTTTGTCTGCAGTAACTCTTCCAACCAAAATCATAACTTCCTTGAATCCAAAGAAAAATTGTTCAGCAGTATGCGTAGCTCTAAAGACAGAAGGAATTGTACATTTGTGGTGTTGTACATTATTATAAATTGCACATTTTTAAAATTTTGCATAATCTCTGCTTTTTGCTTTGATTTTATTGAGTATTAGCATGAAATCAGTATATATGGGACAGCTGTATCTCTGAGTGGGAATGAGTGACACTTGAAATAACATTGATCTCCAGTTTTAAATGCATAAAGCCCAAATTGAAATATTATCTAGAAGTCTTATTTATGGACTTTGGCTGATCCAGTATTAATTAGCTTTGTTGTCTTATAGATTGGTCTGCCCAAGTGTGAAGCAAGTTAGCACTGCATATAGTACTTTAGCATGAACTTGCAAAATAAATGTAATTTTAAATTAATTAGCTTGCTTTCTTTTCCCATTATAGGTGCAACAACCGAACACAGTGCATAGTAGTTACTGGGTCAGATGTGTTTCCTGATCCTTGTCCTGGAACATACAAATATCTAGAAGTTCAGTATGAATGTGTTCCTTACAGTAAGTATAATCTTTTTATTCCTGCTCACTTCCTCTGGCCCTCACAATTAAAGCTGGAGTGCTGTTTCATGGAAATGAAGCATATGTTTATGGCCCACAGACCCATTATGCATGCAGAGCACTTGCAGACTAGGGCCTCCAATTAGCTTCACGAAGTGTGGAAGGAAGCCATGGTGTGATGCTGGCCAAGTGTCTGTCTGTGTTCTTAAGTGTTTGGCTTTTAAGGCTACTGTTTTTCCAGAAAACAAACTCGAATTAGCTATTCAATAGGCCAGTTAGAAATTTGTACTTTTGCCCGCTACCAGTTGCTGACAAATTGGCTTGGCTCACAGACTTCTAAAGAAGGAATTGACTTCAATTTTAATCATGATCTACTTGAAAGACTACCTGCTGCTGTGTTGACTTTGGGTGCACAGCACAACCCAACACTGACACTCCGAGCAAATCTCCCTCTCGGGGGACTCTCTAAAGAGAACTTCATGCTTCCAGGGCACCTTCAAAAGTGAACACAGATTCAGAGTGAATAATTCATCAAAAAATTACATTTGGTTCTTAAAAACAATGGGGAAAAGAGTGAGAAAGAAATGTTCAGTTTTAATGCCAAGAGAATATATGAATTGTGCCTTGGATCAGCTGCCAAAACGGATTATTTCTTTGTGAAAACAAAGTAAATACTGAAGTCATACTGAGGTAGAAAAATTTGAAGTTACAGCTACTTCAGCAGTTTTGTACAATATTCTTTCTAATGCCAGAATTCACTAGCTTTAGACATACTTCTTATTTCCTTACAATAATTAATGCTTTTTTCATTGACATGTATGCATGTTTTTAAAAGTTCTGCAGATTCAACACTTTTAACTGCTTTTGCTTTCTTGTAAGTTCATTCTTTGCAGTGACTTCTCCCTGGTCCCGTAACTTCACAGAGAAATAGCTGTGTTTGCAATGGAATTTGAGCAGTGCACTGATCATTCCCTTAAGTTACTATTAAGTGTGAATTTCTTGATCTGCAGTAATACTTAACCAAAGTCGCGTTTTCTGTCGGTACAGGAAACAGGCCAAGTCTGAGATGCAAAAACACTGTGGTGACAGTATATATCGAAAAAGGAAGGAAATGAGTTCTGGCATAAGCAAAGCTATGTCAAAACTGTCCCTACTGTTTCCTGCGCAATTTTAAAATTTAGACTTCTTAAACCTGAAAGCTTCCCTGTACTGCTTCACCACATTGAACCTTCACTGTTGTTAAAGGCCAAACACAGATCATCTGTTTTTTCTTCATTTCTGCTGTGTCATTGTGAAATGGTTGCTTGCTGTTTTTTTTTTTCTGTACCATTTGTAGGATTGGAAGCCTACTGCATACAGTGATCCCTAGTACCATTCCTGCTGTGTGTAGTATTGGTGGCTTGTTGTAACCGTTCTTCTCGTGCCACTTTTGAGGAGTGATGTCTTACCCCAATCTAACCAAAGTTTTATTCCACAAAGATCGCTTTTACTTTAGCTCTATTCTCATTCCTAAATTCTCAGAAAGAGGGCAGTGCATCTGATTCCAAACCATGAGGTCAGTCAAATAACAAGAGGCTACATTTCCAGTTCCAGTAGGCTAGCTCATAGAGAAAAAGTGTAATGCAAATAATGTTCAAACAACTTTTTATGCTGTTTTAGGAAGAGAAGTGTGGATATGTTCTACTGATTGGGTATTACTATCTACAGGAATCTTTTCTTTTCCAGTTTTCAGAAGTGTAGTACCACAGCGCGGCCTACCCTGTACTCTAACATGTAGTAATTCTACTTCTAAAATGTTTATTTTTGTTTACTGTTAATTGCATTGGCCTACCTTTTGAATGATGCAAATCTGTGTCTGTCGTAACTCAGGATTCTGGATACTTCGTGTCTTTCAAAGTCTTTTAAGTTTTGGAGTTTGTCAACTGCAGCATGTACAGCAGTGACACCATGCCCAATTCCAGAAGTGTAAGAGACATCACCTGTCATTGTCATCAGAAGAGTTATCAGCTGCTAATATCAGTTTTGAAGTTTGATTCCAGACCACACTGTGCTTCAGTAGGCATTTTGATTGCTGACCATCTTTCTTCCCTGTCTCACAAAGCCTATCCCGGTATTTTTCCAAGTCTCTTTTTTGAATTCCTGGTAAACTCAAGTTATCAAGTCTAATTTTTTTCTCCCTTACTTGTTACAGTGCTCAATACCAAAACATTCAGAATGACTGGAATCATTAGGTTTGCAAATAGCAGCTGTCCAAGAATAAGACACTTGTTAGGAAGGTGGGATAGGCTTTTGTGGGTTAGGAAGGGAGATTTGTCCTGGTCAGAGCAATTCTAAACAAAGTTCAGTTCTGGTCTTTTTCTGAACTTGGTCTTCAGTTAATGCAAGACTACAAATTTTGCTACATCTGTGACACCTTTCAGTCCATGAGAGGTTACAAATAGCAATCATACAGGTTAAAGTTGGGAGATTTTACACACTGGAGTTGGTGTCACCCATGTACAAAATGCAGTTTATGAGCTCCTCTATGTCTTGCTGGCTTCCAGAAATACATAGTTGCTTTGCTGGTCATACATACTGATGGAGCTTTCTCTGGGTTTTTTGTATTCATCATCCTCATAAGAAAGTACTTAATGAAAAGCTTTTTTTGCATCTCAAAGTGTAGACCTGTTGCCAATTTTTTTTTATCCTCTATAGTAAAATATGTGTATATAAAGAAATCTCTGTTGGAGATTTCTGTTGGATCTCCAACAAAACTAAACTTCCAGACAAATTTGATAGGCATTACTTTGTCCTAAAGTAAGAGTGGTATTGATTAAATTACAAAGAAATTGAGAGTACTGTGCTTGACATTTCTCTCAATTATGCTGCGCAATATATGTTTACACTTTGACTGAATAACAGAAGTCAGATCTTTTATAAAGAAGAACATCAAAAGTACCATTTTGGGCATCTGTGCATTTTTATTTTAAGCCTTTTTTTGAGTCAGGAACTCAATAGACAATGTTTTAAAGTAGTTTATTCTCTCCCTGTCTGTATTGATTGGCCTTTGCAGCATTTGTTTATTTCAATACGCCCATCTGTCCCTGAAAAATGTACAGCTGTACACCAATGCACGCAGAGCAGACATGCCAGTAATGATTTTAGTTATCCCTATCTTCCCCCCCACCCCTCTCCAATTACTAATTCTAAGCAGGTACAATATCAATATCACTCTTTGGCAAGGAATAAACTCATGCATAAAAGTTCCCAAACAGAATCATCTGAGAGTCATTAACACTGTGAAACCCAGGAATCCACCTCAGAATACATCTTCTGTTTACTCTGATAACTCAGGAATCACAAATTGCAGAAAAACAAGTATTTTATCTAAAGATGAATAAATGAACAAAGGCTGGGAAAGCCACTGCTCATTTTGAGAATATTAACCTCTTCCCACTCTCCTGTAAAGTTTTGGAATTGTTCCCTGAAGAAACACTAGATCAGCTCAGCCAATACCATTCTCTCAAAATAATCATATGTAATTTTGTTAAATGAAACTGAAATTCCAAAACTTTATATGGAACATACAAATATATTCTTTACGATAATACCGTAATACTGGAAATGTAATAGCTGTGCAAATAGTTTTGATACACTTCCTTGGTATCAGCAGCTAATGTTGCACAGATTGGTACATCTGTGATTTTCCAGGTCATTTTATGAAACTGAGAGAGCATACTTCAAAGGCTACTGAGTATATGAAATAGATTTTATTGCAAATAATTATTGGAAAGCTATTTACTAGCAGGACTTCAGCTATACATCTTTCTGTAATATGTTCCTTAAAACTTCCTTGGGGAAAAGTTGCTGTAGTAATACAACTGTTGTTATTCGGGTCCAGTTTATATTTTCCATGTACAGTGGTGGGATGGATATTTGTTTTAAACACTTAGTATGATTGTCCTTGAATATTAGCTTGCTGTTTCGGGCTTAATCGATGATGCTGGAGACTATCTGAATTATCTAAATGTTAATTTTTTCTTCTCTTTTCCTCTTGCTTACTGTGCTTTTGCTTCTTTTTTCTAGATGTTTTTGCTTATTCCTTCTAGTCTGATTTTGCAGTTCTAGACTTAAGAAGTGGCAAAAGTTCTCAA